>VDFB02125005.1:0-25184 GCA_007258455.2 Sequoia sempervirens | reverse complement strand
GATGATTGCACCCTAAAGCTAGAATATAAAACCTAGTTGAAAAGAAACTAAATGTATGGTAATGGTTTCCCAATTTCTACTATAATTTCAAGTGGATTAGAATGGTCTTGAGTGGAGTTCATGATCAATTCTTCTAGACTAATATGCCTAATATGATAACAAATGAAGTGATAAGAGAGGTCATCAGACTATGCTCCACTGGATCGGTTCTTGTGTTAAAATCCATTAAAAATGAAGTGGTGATGGAGAAAACTAGAGCTACATATGATAAAAAGAGCTTTGACTATCAATCCTATCAGAAATCTAGCAATTAGGTATGTTTCTACAATCATCAGCTACAAGATCCACTTTACCAATAGGGACAATTTAGTTTCTACCACTGTAATTAATGTGGCACATGAGATGGTTGAAAATGGTGCAGATTATGACTTGTGTGAGTTGCTTAGGGAACAATTGATGGAGAATTTAAATTAGACCAAGGAAAAGAAGTGTGTGTTTAAGTATGGAACTTTGGTCATGTGCTTACTATTATACTTTTTGAAAGAGCTTACCATCATTGGAAAGGTAAACTAGATAATTAGAAGACCAATTGCACTACAAATTACTAATCATATAAGGAACCTTGGAGACACCAATGGACAAGATGATTCCTTTACTACCTTATTTACAGTATTTCAGAAAAGAATGCATGAGAAAAATAATTCCAAGGAAAATTGTAGAAAGGCACAAAAATGATATCACATTCTTGGTTTCTACATATCATTGTATCATGGAGGCAATGGAACCAAGATCTATTTGGGTTCCTGAACTAGGCTATGAGGTAACAGAATTAGAACTTATTGGTTGTGTAGATGTTCTATTAAAAATTTCTAAGGATACCATAAAACCTAGGTATGGGAAGTATGAGGAAAAATCCACGGAAGTACACTTGAAACAAAAAGAACCTATTATGAAGAAGAATGTTGATAAGATGGTGGATGTATATGCACAATAATTGGGTCTTTCAAAAGAGCGTGTGCAGTATGCCAAAAAATGAGCTAGAGGATCTATATGAGTGCTAGAGAAGTATCCAAGAGTGCAAGAAGATCAAGTAGAATTACTACCACACCTCCCTCTATTTATAATTCCTCTAATGATTTACTTTATACTAGAGAGAAGAGAGATACTACTACCAATCCTCTGATAAGGTAGAAATCTCCTCTAGTTGTACAATCCACTAGAGCTAAAAAGAAGAAGACCACCATTGTTGCACCACTTGTTTCCCTAACAAAAAGAAGAGTGAAATGAAAGGAAACAAGAGATAATGGTATTGGTATAAATTTTGTTGAAGAAGGAGAAGAACTAGAAGAAGAAGGACCCTAGATGGTTTGGATAAGGAAACCTAAGGCTTCACAAGGTGAAGCTAGCAACAAAAGGAGAAAATTTGATATAATTGATACCGAGAGTGAAGAGGAGATAGAGAAAGAGAAAGAATCATTCAAGATTAGCATGAGGGAAAATAAGGAAGAAAATAAGGCTTCACTATTGAAGAAAGAAAAGGAAACAAGTCAAAATAAGTCTCTGGTGAAAGTCAATAAATAGAGACAATCTGAATCGATAAGGCCCGATTCCCCTATGAAGTTAGAGGCACTATTTAATAGTATTTTGCAAAATGAAATCTTGAAGGAGACTGTATATTTTTATAAGGATGTAGATGAGGTGGACAAGGTCACCTATAGGAGTTTATGGTGAACTCTTCAAACACCCCAAAAGCACCTGCAAGACAAAATAACTTCCACAAGAGAGAAATGATAGAAATATTATGCTATCATTAAGATGCAAGAATTCCAAATTGAATATGGAAAAGTACATATGAAGCCATGATTATATAGGCAAGGTGGTGAAAATACATCCAAGAGGTGCATTAACTCCTACTACCCATAAAAGGTGGGAGGTTATCACCTACTTGGTAAATGACAAAACATGTGGCATAACCTCCTCAAGTGAAGACAAGAGAGAGGTGGCACATAAATCCAAAAGAGGGTGAGAAACCCAACTACCCCATAAACTACTCAAGTAAATACAAAATAGTGGTTATGAGAGGTGACACAAGCCAAAAAAGGATGTGTAACTCAACTACCCATGTGTGGGAGAGAGTGACACATGTAGTTGTATTTTTCCATGTGTCCTCATATTAACCACTCTAAATAAACCTAAGAAATCTTAAATAATATGTGTAGGATAAATAAATACCCCCTAACATAATAAAAATAAAAAAACCTACACTAACACTCCCCCTTAAGCATAGCTTAGGTGGGCGAAAAGACACAAAGATGGGTCCCAGCTACTAGGCCATGTTAGGTACCTATGTACAAATGTAAATGAAATGCAATCTCTCACAACCGAGGAAAAGGAGAAAACTCAGTGGGACAAAACTCCTCCCCAAAAGAGAGATAAAATACAATAATGATATCCATCACAAATTCAATCAATCTCTATCCATACAAAGGATGATAAGAGAGATCATACAATCCCCCATAAGAGATAACCTGCTGCAAGAAGAAGCACTAGAAGTACACTATGGATTAACACTAGAATCCTGAATGTGGTACTCAAGGAAAGATACTTTTTTTTGCTAGAAACCATATTAGAGTCGCTCAAGGACTCAATTTGAAATCATGAAAAGCAACAAGAGACCCTATGCCAAGGAACATTGGAAAACTTGCAAACTGGCACATCTCTAGAATCTATGAAGCAACAATCAATTGAGAAATGATCTGGAACTGAACTGAAGTGTAGAGATCAAATAATGCAAACCTAATGCACACAAACAATAAAATAGTGCATGCATTGATGAATGTTCACATCTACCTCCATGATGAAAAATAACTTCAAATTTGTGTAGATGAAAAAATCTGAAAAAATGATCTACACCACTATGAAGTGCTTGAAACTAGCTTTCCATTGATATCTTGTTTTCCAAAAATGGACACCATGGTCAAAAGTTGTGAATTTTTTTTTAAAAAAAGATGAGTTTAGCCTGCAGGAAATAGGTTTTCTAGCAAAAAAATTTATTTCTGATTGGATTTCTGAAAAATCTACTCACTTTTTCTAGACAAAAACAAAAACCTAGAAATATTTTGAAGCTAGAAACAAAACCCAAAAACTATTTTTCCTACAAATGAGTGGAAGCTAGAATTCTAAAGCAAAAATAAAATTGGATCCAATGAAAACAGCTGCTAAGGCCTTGGATTCAATGGCGAGGTTCTCTAGACCCCAACTTGCACCCAACAAAAATTTCACACCAAGATTGGTCCCTCATATCTGGGAAGTAGTCTACAGCACTATAGCTCTAATACCATGTAGAATTTTATGGTGAACTCCTCAAACACCCTAGAATCACCTGCAAGACAAAATAACTTCCACAAGAGAGAAATGGTAGAAATATTATGCTATCATTAAGATGCAAGAATTCCAAATTGAATATGGCAAAGTACATATGAAGCCTTGCTTATATAGGAAAGGTGGTGAAAATACATCCAAGAGGTGCATTAACTCCTACTACCCATAAAAGGTGGAGATTATCACCTACTTGGTATATGAAAAAACATGTGGCATAGCCTCCTTAAGTGAAGATAGGAGAGAGGTGGCACATAAAGCAAAAAGAGGGTGAGAAACCCAACTACCCCATAAACTACTCAAGTAAATATAAAATAGTGGTTATGAGAGGTGGCACAACAAGCCAAAAAAGGATGTGTAACTCAACTACCAATGTGTGGGAGAGAGTGACACATGTAGCTATTGTTTTTTTCCATGTGTCCTCATATTAACCACTCTAGATAAACCTAAGCAAGCTTAAATAATATGTGTAGGATAAATAAATACCCCCTAACATAAGGAAAATAAAAAAACCTACACTAGCACCACCATCATTGAGGCTATTGTCAAATATATTGTTGTCCTGGAAGTTGATATGCAGAATATCAAGAAGGATATTCCTGATAATTTGTGGAATATTTTATTAGAAAGGAGACAAGAAGAAATAAAAGAGCATGAAAGGCTAAAAGATGAAGCCTTGGAAAGAGTTGGTGATCCATTATCTGAGGATGATAGAGCCACATTGGCTATTGTATTTAGCAAGGATCTAAGGACAAAAAAAAAAAGTTACTACCCTTATGGGTAAAGACAAAGATGATCTTGAGAAAATTCAAAAATAAAGCAATGATAAAGTAGAGGAAATTGTATAGAAGCTAGGATTGTTTTTGGTAGTTGAAGAAGAGATGAATGTTGAATTCAATGCTCTAGAACAAAATATAGAGTAAGAAGTACACACAAATGATGCTCTACATGAGTATGATGTCAACACAAAAGCTAAAACAGTTAATGCTCCTTTGGAATTGGAGGACAAGACAAAAGGAGATGATACGGAAGCAATGATTGGAGAAGGCGTTGCAAAGGAAAACACTGTCACTCCTCCTCAAACACAAGAAAAAGTAACTCCTTTGTTAAACACATAAAACACTGCAGAGGATGAAAATAAAGATGACAATGTAGATGTAGAAGAAGAGGGAGAGTGAGAAAATAAAGATGAAGTGTATGTTGATGAGGAGATGGAAGAAGAGGATAAAGAGGAAGATGAAGACACAAAAAAGGATGCACCCAAAGATTAAAAAAAAGGTGAAATAGTTGAATCTTGGTGACAAAGACTCTCAATGAATCTTTCAGGTTCTCTGGAGATTCTCTAAAAAATTTACTGAGAGTACAGCCTAGCTTTCAACTAGTTGTGTCATCACAATTGTTGCAATTGACAATGAATCAAGGAAATTTTGATATCAACAAAATATCTCCTATCCACAATCTTCAACTAGGAGACATGTTCCATGCATCCGCAAGGAAGGAAATCATTGAATCACATCAAAGGAGTGAATAATTTATTGATGAAGTAGTTAAGGTATTTTATATCATACTCAAATCACATATTTGTTGGCATATGGTTTAAGTGGACATGGTTTTTGGATTCTAGTGTTGTCATTGATGGCAACTGAAGTCATTGTTTTGGTCTGCAATCACCCAGCAGACATAATGGCAAACTATGTGTTAGCAGCAAAGTACTCATGGAATAGGGTATTTGGTCTGATAGTTTCACCGAATCATCATTTTATGTTGTGGGTTGCTGAAATTGTTTGTTAAGAATGTGGAGCATCTTATTATTGAATTTCGTAATGTTGCTTTTGTGGCTATGTACTTTTGAAGGTTTGGTAGGACATTTTCTGTCTATTTGCTTGATAGAGTCAACTCAATGTAAATGATGTAAAGCGGATGTATAAAGTCGAATTATTTTAATTATCTTCAAGTTTATATGTTTAATTATTGGTCCTAGCTATTGTGTAGCCAATTTTTTTGGATACGTATCGAAATTATTTATGATTTGGGCCAAAAAGTTGCAAATATTATTAAGTTTTGTTGAGCCAACCTATGGCACTTAATTCCTGGTGAGCGGATATATTTAGATGATCGATCACATCATTTGGATGAATGTAGAAGTTGTGAATGCATATGTTGTGAAAGTATAAAGTGTATTTGAGTGATTTAATGCGCAGTTTCACTTGTGCATAAATATTTTGTGTGTGAACTTGAGCAAAACATAGCAGAAGTTCAATATCAGTCATCAGGGCAAAATTTTGACATCAGAGCTAAACTAGATTGCAATCAAGCATTGGTAGATGCTATCTATTCAGTTCATTTTCTTTTGGATCAATTCCAAACTATTGTAAGGCCAGTGAGCCCCCATCTTTTGAGAAATGAGCTCTAGGTAGTGAGCCTGAATGCAAGTGCATTCCCATTTTGTAATACTTCTTTTTTAGTATACTCAAAACTTATTGTGGATTGTCCATCCACCGTGGTTTTTCCCCTTACAGGGTTTCCATGTAAAAATCCTTGTGTTATGGTTGTGTGGTTTCTTTTTTTTTGTTTCTACATATTAACTTTGATTAAATGTGTTAAGTGGAATAAAGATCATAATAAAAGAATTAATTTTTGTAGAACACTGATTCACCCCACCTCTCAGTGTTGCTTGTTTCCAACAATATTGACACTACATTATCCGGTATGGAAAATTTCAAACTATTGATTGATTCCTTTAAGACTTATGCATCTACTTTGAAAGAAGAAGTTGAGAAACAAGCTGAGAAAGAAGTTGAGAAAAGAATGAATGACAAGAGAATGATGGAGATCACCTAGAAATGTGCTTCTGCACATAAGAATTTTTTTGAATTGTTGAAGGATGTGGAAGAATGTGTTGATAAGGCTAAGGCACTATATCAGTATGCCATGAAGTGGTGTGAAGCCACACAAAGCATTAAGAAGGAGATGGAATCTGTTGATTCCCAAATCAATACTACTTCTAGTACATATGATCCAGCAGTTGACCTCATTGGTGTGACAAGGAATATTATTAAATATCTACACAAGAAATTCTTCCAACTGCAAGAACAAAAAGAACATATCATCTTACAGTTTGGAGATGTAAGGGATCTATTCAATCACAAAATTGTACTTATTTCAAAATCTCTTTTCAGTTCTAATAAAGCAAAGAAAATAAATCTAGTATCTGCTACTCCAGAAAAGGGAGAAGAACTTCTATTATAATTTGAAACACAAAACGGGTTTCTTGCAGAGGCTAAACGTGAGTAGTAAGATGGAAGGAAATCCCAATAAGATCATTTGAAGAAGTTGCAGGTGTCAACCACCTCTAGTTGACTCATTCTTTATCTTTTTATGCATTTATGTTTAGATTCTTTGTATATATGTAGACAATATAAAGAAATGTTTCACTGCCTTTTTTATTTTTTCTCCAGTACATGACTCAGGGGGAGTCAATTAATTATTTTCCAACTATACATATGACTACATCATTTAGGGGGAGTTCTAGTAAGAGTTAGAATAGCTTGTATGGGCACCCTTTTCCCATGATTTTAAATGGGGAGAATAGTTTGGAGTTTTGGCATGTTTCCATCAATGACAAAGGAGAGATTGTTGGAATTTTAGAGAGATTATTGACGTCTGTCATTGATGATGTTGTTTGGAAACATGAGCATGGATAGTGTGATACAGTGTTTTCATTGATTTCAACATTGTTGCAAATCACTTTGGGTAATCCTAACAAGTTTTGAGGTATTATGGAAGACATTTGTGCAAATTGAGTTGGTCTAGAAAGATATATAGTGTGGAAATTTGACCAAGTGTCAAATCTGCAAGTTTAGTGTTAGATTGCATCAGTTTTTGGGTCCACACCACTTTGCACATGAAATTTTCACTATGCACTTCTAACATTATTTTGGTGGATTTTAGATACATTTTATGCCAATATTTCATCTTTTTTGGATAAGTGGATTAAGAGTTATGAATAACAGAGTTCAACCTGGTGTTCACAGTCATTTTTCTGTACAGTACATTTGAGTGGGAGAATCTGCACTTCTTTGCAGATGATAATTTGAGGTTGCAGTTTTGAGAATTGATTTCCAGATGTTATTTGAGCTTAGATTCTAGTTGGCATCAATTTTTGAGGTTCGTGTATGGAGATTTGGATGTACAGTTGAATATTTTTGGTTTAGGTCCTATGCAGCGTTGACCTAACATGTTTTGTGTTGTGTGAAGGATTAATGTGTTGTGCTCTTTTGTGAGATCTATTTTAGGTCCATGTTGACCTATCCTAAGGAGTTTTGAGTTTTAAATTGTGCCACATAGTATGGATGATAATTTTTGGATCTGACAAGTTACATTTTGGTGTTACATAAAATTAGGCTGACCTAATTGATGTTAAACTTGATGCGAATATATATGCTTAGATTTTTTTGGTGTTCCTAATATATAAAGAGTAATAGAGATGTAATGAATTTTATGTGATAAAATTTTTGATTAGATCAGTGCGAGTTGAGTTGTGAAAGATCTAATTTGTGTGAATGAAGAGCATTGCAAAGTGTTGAATCAGAATCAATGCAAAGATTTTTATTGTGCTTCATTGGAAATATATTCCATGAATATGTAAGATGCAAATTGTAATAGTTCAAAAATTTATTGTGAGCCACCTTCTTTCTTCTACCTTTTTCTCCATAGACAATGATTCCACCTGTAGTGAGCACTTCTATAATATACTATAATCGGTTATAATATATTGTGAGTTAACCCTCACCATGGTTTTTACCATTTTTTGTTTTCCACATAAAAATCTTGGTGTTCATGTGTTATGTGGTGTTATGGATGTTTCATGCTTTCTTTCCTTATTGTAGTTGAATATGCTTTGGTGATTGGATGGGTTAATGTTTGAATGGTTTAATAGAATATTTTGGGTGTTCAACACACTTACCATGGTTCCTTCAAACTTTGAACTTTCGAAGCCTATCACTTCCAGAATTTCCTTAGTAATCTTTTGATTAGGTGGAAAAATTAGGGCTTATCAAGATCAAGATAAACCACTAGGATTATCCATCAAAATCACTATGATTTGATGTAAAGATGCAAATAATAATAAAAAATGATACCTAACTATTATAGAAACTATGAGGGAAGTTTTTAGAGCTCAAATAGGTGTGTACCTTGTTGAAAGAAGCCTATTTTTAGGGCACAAAGGGCTCATTCGCCTTTAGTGGCAAATGGGTCCTTGTTAGGGTTTCTGAAACTGAGATCTGTGTTATTTTCCTTGATGTATACACTCTCATATTCCCAATTCATAGCTCATGAAAACATGTACATAATTCTATAGCTTTGATTCTTGATTCTTGCACTTTAAAGGTCAACTTTACAACTTGACAACTCTGACAATTTTTCTCTAAACTTGCTCTCCACTTGATCTTAACCTGTAAATCTGCAAACACATATTCAAGGGAAGAAAAACTTGTTGATTGTTAGTGAATAGGGATTTTCCTAAGTCAAACCCATTGTAGGTAATTAAACCAAATGATGAAATAAGGAAATTGAAGAATGAAACATGAAATGATGCAATGTAGATACCTTGGATGATCTCTTGGAATGTAAATATTCAAACTAACATGTAGTGTCCATAAATAATGTAGATCTTGGATGTGAAATAATTCTTGCAAGTAGATCTTCAATGCTATACTCACTTTCTTAGCTCAACATGTATGAATGCATCAAACCATTGGCATGATGATATAATCTTGAATTGCTGCAATAAACCTTAAAAATTTGCCTTGAAATTCCTTTGAAAATGCTCTTGTAATGCTCTAATTCTTGGAGACTTAGAATGAATTTCTAGGAGAAACAATGTTAATTAACCCCTTATTTATACTAAATTAGGAGGTTAACCCTGGAATTCAAACAATTCAAGTCGACACCAGATTTGGAGATAAACATTATTAAATTCCTACCATAATGAAATTCAAAAAGGGGGTACTCATTAAGGGGGGACTCATTCGCCACCTAGGGCAAATGGATCCTAGCATTAATTTCTAGGACCCTGATTTTTCCCAATTAATTGTTATGTAATTTGAATTGTGGGTGTTGGGATAGATCTTCAGGAAGTGTCATAAATAAGGTTTAAATTTGAATTAAAGGGGCTAATTAACTCCAATTAACCACAATTAACTAAGGATACTCTAGATAAATGTGAAAGTGTGTTACAATAATTTACAACACCTAAATAGGGTACACATTAGGTGCATTTCATTAAAAGGAGCCTGTTAGGCATGATCATTAAATAAACCCTAGAAAAGTGTGAAAGTGTGTTACAACACTTTACAAAACTCTTTCAAAAGACAATTTAAGGTACATTTTAATTAAATAAGGACCCTATAATGATGTGAATGTGTACAACTGATGCAGGAGCATCTAGTGGTGTAAGGGCAATCTTGCATCACCCAAAAATAGTTAAATTTCAAGTTTCTCAGTTTTTAGATGTTTTTACATTTTTGGATAACCTTTTCATCATAATGAAATTTCCAATTTACGGTTTTTATTTTCTATTCCTGGGTTGAAAGATATTGCAGTTTTAGTTTCACATATTTGCACCTGAATTGGATTTGAGGCACTTAGAGCTTCCAGAATGGCCCCAAAACTTTCCAAAATTGGCATATCAGATTTCAAGCACATTCTTGACTTCGAGACCTTTCCAACGATTCAAATGGTTCGCGAATCGGAGCCTCGGATCAAAAGTTATGGCCCTGGGAAGTTGGCGCACTTTCTAGAAGATACAATTGCAAATGTTCTTTTGAAATTTGAACTTCAAGTTGTAATTTTTGGTGCCAAACCGCCTAAAATCAAATTTTAATGTTATTTTGGCTCCAAACTAAAGAGGAGCTCTATTTATGGGCGGGTTTCTAATATTTTTGGGTAACTTTTTGGGGACAAGCTCGCATATTGTGAAAGGGTTATTCTGTAGCTTTCTGTAGCTTGCATGTGTTGTAGAACTTGGGGATTTGAGATCCTCTGCATGTAAGAAGCTCCATTTTCTGAATAATAAAATTATTCTCTTGTTTGTGGGTTATTTTCTAAGTCTCGGGCTACACCCTCATCAAGTGGTATCAGAGCAGGTTTTCTTGAGCTGTGGACAATCGCCGATCGTGAGGCAGTTCAGCACCAAGACCGTGGTGTGGGTCGAGGTCAAAAAGATGCCTCCAATAGTGATGCATGGTAGCATGGTGGTGTCGAGGTGGTCGAGGCAACAGAAATGCACCAGCCTCCGTAGACAGATTGATGCATTACAAGAGCAATTGAGAAGAGGGTTAAACCCAAGGGAGGAAAGTGAGGATGAAGGAGAGGAAGAAGGTTTCGGATGTAGAAGAGGAAGAAGAAGTAATTGATCAAGACCAAATGGCTAATAAGGGCCATTTCAAAGATCGAAAAGACCCAGAGCAGTAAGTCCCTAGTTATTCGGAAAGTTGAACCCAGAAGAGTTGATCGACTGGATCAACGAGCTAGAAGAATATTTTGAGTATGAGGAAATGGAGGACCCAGATCGGTTAAGTTTGCGAAAATGAAGCTGAAGGGCCATGCTAGTATTTGGTGGAAAGAGGTCCAGCTTGGAAAGAAATCGAAGAGGAAAAGTCAAGATCACTCTGATGGGATCACATGGTAGAGAAACTCAAGAAGGCTCATACCAAAGGGACACGAAGTTAGATCTAAGTGGAAGAAATTGCATGGGTTGAAGCAAGGAAGCAGATCTATGAAAGAATATAATAAATATTTTCACAAGATAATCATCAGAATGGGTCACACAGAGGCCAATAAGGAGAAGGTAGCCCGATATCTTAATGGGTTACAACCGAGCATTCAGGAGGAGTTAAGCTTAGTCAGAATGACCACCATTAAGGATGTGTATCAGTTTTCTCTAAAGGTGGAAGAGAAGTTGAACAAAAGATTTGATGGCAAGCAAAAAGGACAAGGAGGTCAAAGCGGAAGGGGCAATGGCAGACCTTCAGGAAGCCGAAATGATGATGAAAAGAAAAGTGAAGATGTGGGTACCAGCCGAAGCCAAAGGAATGACAACTTCTACTACCCTCGTGATCAAAACAATGGTGATCAAAGAGTTAGAGGACGAGGGAGATATGGACAAGGATCTGGAAGAGGTGGTTTCAGAGGAATGTGTTTCCAGTGTGGTGAAGAAGGGCATCGAGCCTATGAATGTCCACAAAACCAAGGAAGGGCAGAAAAAAGGCTAGAAGGTCATGGAAGGGTTGCGCATGCAAATGAGGAGGCCCAATCTGAACATTCAGATGATGCTAAAAGGGGAGAAGCCCTAGTGATTAGGAGAGCCCTAGTGAATGAGGAAAAGGAACCAGAATAGAGGAAGAATCTGTTTGGCACAAGGTGCAAGTGTGAAGGAAAATGTTGTGATGTCATTATTGAAGGTGGGAGCATCGATAATCTAGTGTCAGAGGAAATGGTCACAAAGTTGAAGTTGAAGAGGGAAAGGCACCTACATCCATATCAGATTGTCTGGTTGCAAAAAGACCACAAAGTTTTGGTCAATGAGCAGTGCCTAGTAAAGTTCAAGATCGGGAGCTACCATGATGAGGTACTCTATGATATCATCCCCATGGATGCATGTCACATGTTGTTGGGGAGGCCCGTGGCATGATGGCCATGCAAACACTTATTCCTTGACAAAGGATGGGGTTCATCACATGTTGAAACCGCTAAAGGAGACCGAAGAAAAGGTATGCAATAGTGCTAGAATTTGTTATGTAGATGGAAGAAAAAATTTAGAAGGTATGAAACATGAGCATGTGTGTTATGCACTGATTCCTAGAGTGAGTAATGAGGATAGTGAGAAGGTTCCAGAAGAAGTTTCTGGGATGTTAGATGAGTTTTCTGGGATGTTGGATGAGTTTCAGGATATTGTTTCTGATAATGTACCTGAGGGTTTACCACCAATAAGGAAGATCAGTCATCAGATTGAATTGATTCCTAGAGCCAGTTTTCCAAATAAGGCAACTTATAGAATGACTCCAGCAGAAAATGAGGAGTTGAACAGACAAGTTCAAGAGCGTTGAGAAAGGGTTTGATACAGAGAGTTTGAGTCCATGTGCAATACCTGTAGTACTAGCACCAAAGAAGGATGGGGAGTGGAGGATGTGTATAGATTCCCCGAGCCATAAACAAGTGATAACAATCAAGTACGCTTTTCCCTCGCCAAGGATGGATGACTTGATGGATCGCTTGAGTGGAGTCAAGATTACAAAGTGATTTATCTCAAGAGTGGATATCACCAGATCCGACATTCGGTGAGGGAGATGAATGGAAGACTGCTTTCAAGACTAAAGAGGGCCTGTAGGAGTGGTTAGTCATGCCTTTTAGGATAACCAATGCACCGAGCACATTCATGCGGCTCATGAATGAGGTACTAAAAAAATTTCTGGGAAGTTTTGTTATTGTGTATTTAGATGATATTTTGATTTTTAGTAAGACGTTGGATGAGTATCTGATGCATATTCGGAGAGCCTTTAAGAAGTTAAGAGAAGAGAAACTGTTGATTAATCTGAAGAAGTGCAGTTTTGTGAAGAGGGAGTTAGCGTACTTGGGGTTTGTTGTCTCAGCAGAAGGTCTCAAGATGGACCCAGAGAAGGTGAAGGCTATTCTGGAATGGCCTACCCCAAGAACTGCTACTAAGGTGAGATCTTTCCATGGTTTGGCTAGTCTTTATAGAAAGTTCATTAGAAACTTCAGTAGTATTTGCACTCGATCAAACAATGAGGAGGGGATAGAAAAAGAATTCAAGTGAGCAATCAAGCGCAAAAAATTTGAACTGCTGAAGCGTATGCGACAGAGCAACTGCTCTAGCCCTCCCGTGATTTCAACAAGGTGTTTCGTGGATTTCAGATGCTGGTTGTGCCATTGGAGCAGTATTGAGCCAAGAAGGTAAGCCCATTGCCTATTTCAGTGAAAATTTAAATGATGCCAAGAGAAAGTATTATGTATATGATCAGGATTTTTATGCAATAGTTCAAGCATTAAAGAAATAGAGACATTATGTGTTGCCGAAGGAATTTGTTCTATATACTGATCATCAAACCTTGTAGTACCTAAATAGTCAGGGAAAATTAAATCAGAGGCATATGAAATGGGTAGATTTTTTGCAGAGTTATACCTTTGTTTTGAAACATAGGAGTGGGAAGTCAAATAGGGTTGCAGATGCCTTAAGTGGGAGGCACACATTGATGACAAAGATACAGATTGAAGTGGTTGGGTTCAATGAACTCAAGAAACTATATGCAGAAGATCCTAATTTTGCGGTGAGGCTTCGGGTGCTTCGGTAAAGGAACCTATTACAAAGGATTGTGGATATGCATCGATTTCATAATCCGTGATGGCATGTTATTTAAGGGAAATCAATCAGGTATCCCGAGGAGTTCCATGAGGAGAACCCCATAAAGGAGGAAGCATAGTGAGGAATGGCGTGACATTTTGGTCGGATAAGACCATTGCTACTATTAGTGAGCATTATTATTGGCCTCAGTTGTCATAGGATGTGAAGAAGTTTGTACAAAGCTACAGAGTATGTCAGATGGCTAAAAGAGTGAGCCAAAATACGGGCTTATATCAGCCCTTACCTATACCATAGAGGCCATGGGAGGATATAAGTATGGACTTTGTTCTTGGTTTGCCAAGGATACAATGAGGGAATGATTCAGTCTTTGTGGTGGTTGATAGGTTTTCGAAGATGACACATTTCATTCCATGTCAAAAGACACATGATGCAGTCCACATTGCTGACTTGTTCTTCAAAGAGGTGGTGAGGCTACATGGACCGCCAAAGAGTATTGTTTCAGATCGCGGACACCAAAATTTCGTGGGGTACTTTTGGAGGACCTTGTGGAAGAAGTTTCCGGCCACGAGCTGAAGTTCAATTTTGCAATAATCCACAAACAGATGGGTAGACAGAGGTTGTTAACAGGAGTTTGGGTAACCTACTAAGATGTTTGGTAGGAGATAAACCCAAGGGATGGGACTTGGATCTTACTCCGTAGAATTCTCTTTTTACAACACCGCCAACGTAAGCATCAGATCACCATTCCATTATGTATGGAGGTAGCCCCAAATAGCTCTATAGAATTGAGGAAGACGGACTAGCAGAAGCAAATAAGTGTTGAAGCCTAACATTATTTTAAAGAACACATCAAGGATACATGAGAAGGTAAGAGAACATATTAACAAGATGAATATGATAAGGCGACCGGAAGCTGAGGTATAAGGAGTTTCCAGGATTAGATGAAGGATGGTCCACTTGAGGAAAGAAAGGTTTCCGGGGAACATATAACAAATTGAAGATGAAGCAGTTCGTCCCCTCAGAAAATTTTGAAGAGGCATGATTCAGGGAATGGATATGAGGTAGAGTTACTAGATGGATTCAACATTTCCCCTGTGTTCAACATTTTAGATTTGATAGAGTATCATGAAGACGGCACAAAGGAATTACCAATGATGGAACAATGTGGGATTCCAAAGATCTACTCGTGAAAAGGAGGAGATTGAGGAAAATCTTGATAGTCGCGGTGGGGAAGGAGTACTAGAAACGTAGTATGAAGAATATCTAGTGAAATGGAGAGGAAGGCTCATGGAAGATTCATCCTGGCTATCTAAGGAAGTGGTTGACCGGTTGGGTTTTCCTCAACCATCTAAGATGTGATGGGTCACTTCTCAAATTACCCTGGGTGTCTGATGCAGGAGCATCCAGGGGTGTAAGGGCAATCTTGCATCACCCAAAAATAGTTAAATTTCAAGTTTCTCAGTTTTTAAATTTTTTTACATTTTTGGATACCCTTTTCGTCATAATGAAATTCCCAATTTATGGTTTTTATTTTCTATTCTTGGGTTGAAATATATTGCAGTTTTAGTTTCCCATATTTACACTGAAAATCTTCTCGAAGTTGGATTTGAGGCACTTAGAGCTTCCGCATCGGCTCCTCAAACTTGCCAAAATTGGCATAGCAGATTGCCGCCGCTCTTGACTAATGGTGACCTTTCCAACAATTCAAACGGCTCAAGGAATCAGCCCATCGTTATGGCCCCGAAGTTGGCACACTTTCTAGAAGATACAATTGCAAATGTTCTTGAAATTCTGAACTTCAAGTTAGAGCTCTTTACCAAACCACCTAAAAATCAAATTTAATGTTGTTTTGGCCCCAAAACTAAAGAGGGAAGCCTTACTTATGGGCTGTTTCTAATATTTTTGGGTAACTTTTTGGGGACAAGCTCGCATATTGCAAAAGGGTTATTCTGTAGCTTTTTGTAGCTTGCATGTGTTGTAGAACTTGGGGATTTGAGATCCTCTGCATGTAAGAAGCTCCATTTTCTGAATAATAAAATTATTCTCTTGTTTGTGGGTTATTTTTTGTGTCTCGGGTTGCGCCCTCATCAACAACACATTACAACACTATTCCAAGATACAATTAATTCAAATTTATGTCAATTATCCAAATTAAGTGTGAAAAAGGATTACTTTTTTTGACGCTACATCTTCTCAAACTATTTTGTCACCTTTTTCTTCTGATCATCAAAACCTATTCTACTTTTGAAAATTAGAGATCTCTAAATTTCCAAAATTTGACTAGGGTTTCAATACTTCTACCAAACTTTATTTGTAGTTGTTGGTTCACCTTCTCAACCTCTTTCCTTATTGGACCACAATTTTTTCTTCCAATTTCTCACAATATTTATCTCTTGATGTCAACTTCTCTGTCAAAATTTCTTCAACTCTTTTTGTCTCTTCAATATAGGTCTTTAGATCAACAATCATCTTTTCTGCAATCTTCAACTATTTTCATACATTTTCTTTAACTCTCATTTCTTTTACAATTCTACCCTTCATCCTTTTGATTTCTTTTCCATCCCGTAAAAATTTCTCCATAAGATCTACTTCTTCTGCATTATTTCTAAATTCCATCTCTACATCTCCTTCAGCAGTCTCAAAATCCATGAACACAACTTTTTCTTTTTCATCTCTGGATACATCTTCTTCAATGCAGTAGTCTTCGTCCTCATTAGTGTAGAAACTCTTATGTTTTCTTTGACCTTTCAATCTTCTCTAAAAATACTTATGTCCATTATTTTTCTTAGCATTGTTAGTATTCTTATGGGGACACTTAGTCATAAAATGTCCTAATTCTTCACAATTGAAACATTTGAAAGTTAATTTTCCTTTGTACTTACTAAAACCTCTTTGTGGCTTCTTGACAAAATTTTCTTCTTTTGTATTTGATCCAAAATATAATCTTGATCAACCTACTTCATAGATGCTTTGAAAGTAGCCTCTTTCCTTGTAGAATATTCGCATTCAAATCTCATCTCAAATGCAGTTGAAGTTCCATGTAGTTAAATCAATTTTACAGAATTCATATATTTAGCTTCTTCAATAACAAGGATTTTCGGATCAAACCATTTGGGGAGAGATCTGAGAACCTTCTTCACAACAATCTTCTCTTCCAAATTCTTACCAAGACCTTGGATATGGTTGACAACTTCATCAATTCCAAGCATGAATGCAACAATGTTCTCATATTCTCTCACCTTTAGACCTTCAAAATGAGCTTTGTTAGTTTGCACCTTTGCCTCTTTAACTTTTTCATCACCTTCATAGATTGTCTCTAGTTTATCCCATATGTCCTTTTCTATTCTGCATTATATTATTTTCAAAAATTCAAAATTAGTCAATCCACATAAAATAGCATTCCTTGCCTTAGAATTGAGTTCAAGGGCTCTCTTTTTGGCTTGACCCCTAGGAGGGTTTTCAGGAGCTTCATATCCCTCTACTACTAACATCTAAATGTTCATTCCTAATCCATCCTAACTTTCCAAAATACAAAATTATATCCATCAAATATCGATACTTTATTTCTATATGAACTTTCAAGTGCCATCCCAGATCTACCTTAAGTTGTTAGGCTTCTTCAAAGGAACTTAGCTCATATACCAATTGAATGGAACAAAATATATTGAGAGGGGGGTGAATTAGTAGATCAAAACTATTTAAAACTCTCAACTCAAAATTCATATATCAAAAAATAATACTTAACTCAAAGCAGAAAGCTAATGATCAATGAATAACATAAGCACACACATCTGCATAAGAGAACACCATATATGCATGGAAACCCAAGATGGGAAAAACCATAGTGGGAAAAGATGCTTAGATCTACTATCCAAATCTAGCCTCATAATGCAGAAATATATGATTGAATTTCACACTTTGAAGTAGGCACCAACCTATCAAAGAAAACAATCCTCTATTGTGTTTTTAGGCACCAACCCACTAGAGAAACCAATCCCCAACTAAAAATAGTATAGAAAGTAGCACACCACTCCTACTAAAATACAATGACAAAGCTTGTAGATCTTCAAGGTAACTAAACTCATGCAAGAGTTATAGCTAATGCTCTCCCTGACTGAATATGATCTTTTGATAGAAACACACACTAGAATGAAATTCTCCTTTATATCTTCATCACCTTCTCTTTGATTTGTACCAGCGACCAACTTTACTTCACATAGATTTGATTATAATTCATGTGGTTTGATGAAGGCCACACTACCCAAAACCCACACAAATCACAACAATAGGTACCAACACATAAGATGCAAGATAGAAAAATAACTCACTTTCAATTATTTTTAGAAGATGAAATTATAGATTCAAAAATTACATTCTATAGCCTCATGGGCTTGATTCATTACACCCAAATCAACTCTGAAAACAAAATACATTATTCAGAGCCACAATCTGCACTAATGGAGCCACCTTCTACAACCCCCACTTATCCATTTTTATTTTACCCAATAATCACCCTAGAATGTTCTAGAAAGTGTAACTTTCCCTTTTGTTTTGGTGCCAAAAGTCCCACTATTTGATTTCTTTCCTTGGAAGATATTTTAATGAAACTCACTTTTTAGAGGGGAAACTTCACGGGACCATAACTTTTGATCTAGGTGTCTGATTTTCTATTATAACATATCGTTGGAAAGCTCTCAAAGAGATCTATAGCATTGAACCCATTGAAGGTTAGTTCATCAACTTTTCAATTTGTTTCAGGTCCTCTACAGTTTTCATATCTGAATTTGAGCCTGCATTGGAGAAATTTTCTAGGACAAAAACTTTAATATCTCCCAAACTGTGCTGGGTATTGAGATGACTCTTTCGCGACCGGAAATATTTTTCAGTTCTGCTCCTTGGAGTAAATTTTCAGGTCCATACAAGCCTGTTTAGGCTGACTTACTAAAAATAGTAAGTGACCATTTTTCACCTTTTTTGACTTCTAACTATCTTACACCCCTTAAGTGCCATCATGGAACTCAAAACAACTAAATAAATTAAGGAAAAAACATTTTTTTGGGGTGATGCAAGATTTCCCTACACCGTTGGATGCTTCTGCATCAAACACCCAAGGTAATTTGAAAAGTGACCCTATCACTTCTCAAGAGTTAGAGGAAAACCAAGATGCTTAACCTCAACCTTAGACAACCATGATGAATCTTCAACAGGCCTTCCTCTCCACTTCACCAAGTACTCTACATATTGCTTGTTTCTTGTACTTCTACCCACATGACTATCTAAAATTTCTTCTATCTCCTCCTTTTCTGAAGTAGGTGCTAGGATATTCCATTGTGCTTCTATTATTTCTTCATCAATTCCTCCTTCATGATATTCTATTAAATCTAAAATTTTAAACATAGGTGAAATATGAATTTCATCAAGCAGCTCTACCTCATATGCATTTCCTGAATCATGCTTCTTCAGGATCTTGCATGGTCCAAACTTCTTCATCTTTAACTTGTATGTACCAACTAGAAACCTTTCCTTTTGCAAATGAGCCATGACTTCATCTCCTACCTAGAACTCCTTATACCTTTTTTTTTATCTGGCGTAGCCTTATATTGTGAGTTCATCTTATTGATATGTTTATTCACCTCTTCATTCAAATTCTTCAGGTGCTCAGCAAAATATTTAGCCTTAGCACTACTCTTCTCCCCCTTATCCATCTTTCTTAGTTCAAAAGCAATTCTTAGACTACTCCCATACACAATCTAGAATGGTTATTTACCAGTGCTCCTATTGACAGAATTGTTGTAAGCAAATTATGTCTATGGTATAATCAAATCCCATCCCTTGGGCTTATCTCCTACTAAGCATCTTATCAAGTTACCCAAACTCATGTTCACCACCTTCATTTTTCCATCAGTCTATGGATGGTATGCAGAACTAAACTTCAAATCTATCTTCAACTTCTTCCATAATTTCCTCCAAAAATAACCAACAAATTTGGTATCTCTATCTGAAACTATACTCTTTGGTAGACCATGTAGTCTCACCACCTCTCTAAAAAGAAACTCTGCAATATGAATAGAATCATTAGTTTTATGACATGGAATGAAATGTGCCATCTTTGAAAATATATCCACCACAAAATATATGGAATCATGCCCTCGTTGTGTCCTTGGCAAGCCAAGAACAAAATCCATGCTAATATCCTCCCATGGCCTCTCAGGTATAGGTAATGGCTGATACAATCCAGTATTTTGACTTGCTCCTTTCACCATCTGACATTCTCTGCAACTTTGTAAAAACTTCTCCATATATTGTTGTAACTATGGCCAGTAATAACTCTCACTAACAAGAGCAATGGTCTTATCTCAACCAAAATGTCTATCAAATCCTCCACTATGCTTCTCCTTGATTGATTCTCTCTCATAAAACTCCTTAGAATGCACAATCGGATTCCTCTAAACAACATCCCATCTTGGATTAAGAAATCCAACTATCTTGTCCTATCCAATGTAACTGGTTCCAAACAAGCCTTCCAAGCTTCAACAAAGTTTAGATCTTCAGGATACAAACTCTTGAGTTCATTGAACCCAACAACCTCTATATTCATCTTATCAACAGATTTTTCCTTCTACTCAAGGCATTTATGACTCTATTTGACCTTTCACTCCTATGCTTCAAACCAAAAGTATAACTCTGTAAAAACTCAACCCATTTTAAATGCCTTTGATTTAACTTTCCTTGACTATTGAGATACTACAAAGCCCAGTGATTATTATATAAAACAAATTCTTTTGGAAACAAATAGTGTCTCCATTTCTTCAAATCTTGAATTGTAACATAAAACTCTTCATCATAGACAAAATATTTCTTCTTAGTATCATTTAAATTCTCACTAAAATAGGAAATAG
The DNA here is from genome assembly GCA_007258455.2 of Sequoia sempervirens. Lineage (NCBI taxonomy): Eukaryota > Viridiplantae > Streptophyta > Pinopsida > Cupressales > Cupressaceae > Sequoia > Sequoia sempervirens. The sequence goes on along the minus strand of VDFB02125005.1, from coordinate 4,523 downwards.
GCTTACCTTCTTGACTCAAAATAGCTCTTATGGAAGTTCCACTAGCATCACAATCTACCTAAAAGACATTATTGAAATCTAGAAGTGCCAAAACAAATTGCTCTATAACTTTCTTCTTCAACATATCAAAAATTTTGGCTGCTCCTGTAGTCCACTTAAACTCTTTTCTATCCCCTCTCATTGCTTCAATTAGAGGTGCACAAATACTACTAAAATTCTTAATAAAATTTATGTAAAAACTTGCTAGACCATGAAATGATCTTACCTTTGTAACACTCATTGAGGTAGGCCATTCAATGATACTATCTCACCTTCTCTGGATCCATTTTAAGACCCCCTATCGAGAGAACAAATCCTAGATACACCAACTCTCTCTTCACAAAACTACATTTCTTCAAATTAATCAACAACTTATCACCCCTTAGCTTCTCAAAAACTCTTCAGATATACATCAACTGCTCCTCCAAAGTCTTACTAAAAATAAAAATATCATCCAAATAAACAATAAAAAAAATTCCTAAAATTCTTTTAATACCTCATTCATAAGCCACATAAATTTGTTCGATGCATTGGTTAGCCCAAAAGGCATGACTAACCACTCATACAAGCCCTCCTTGGAATTAAAGGTTGTCTTCCATTCATCTCCTTCTCTAATCTGGATATGGTGATATCCACTCTTCAAATATATCTTCATAAAGTACTCAACTCCACTCAAACAATCCATAATGTCATCCATTCTTGGTAAGGGAAATCTATACTTGATGGTGATCTTGTTGATGGCTCTAGAATCTGTACACATCCACCATTCCCCATCCTTCTTTGGTGCTAGTATTGTATGTACTACACATGGACTCAAAATCCCTCTGATCAATCCCTTCTGCAACAACTCTTGCACTTGTTTGTTCAACTCTTCACTCTCTGTTGGAGTCATACAATGAGCTAACTTATTTGGAAAATTGGCTCCAAGAATCAGGTCCGTTTGATGACTAATCTTTCTTACTAGAGGAAAACCTTCAGGTACGTTAGTAGAAATAATAGCTTGGAACTCATTCAAAAAATATGAAACCTCTACAGGTACCTCAGTAGTACCTCTACATGTTCATCCCTCATACCTTCTAGGAACTTTCTCCTATCAACCAAAAAAATTCTTGCATTACTACATACCTTTTCCTCTGTCTCTTTCAAGGGCTTCAACTTATGATGAACCCCATCCTCTGTCAAAGAATAGGTGTTGGCATCTCCATCATGTACTGCTTGTCGATGAAACTACCACGATCTGCCTAACAACATATGACAAATATCCATAGGCATAATACCACACAATACTTCATCATGGAAATTTCCAATCTTGAACTTTACCATACATTGTTCATTTATTAAGGCTTTATTGTTCGTCTGCAACCAAGCAATCTAGTATGGGTTCGGATGCCCTCTTCTCTCCAACCACAACTTACTAATCATATCTTTTGAAACAAGGTTATCAGTACTACCTCCATCAATAATAACATTACAAACTTTACCTTCACACTTACATCTAGTGCGAAACAAATTCTTCCTTTGAGTTGGTTCCTTCTACTCATTCAACAAGGCTCTTCTAGTAACAAGAACCTCCCCTCTTTTTGCATCTACAAAATGTGAAGACTCAACATCTTCATCTGCATGTGCAACTTGTGCATTACCCTCATCTCTTCTATTTGTCCTTCCTTGATGTTGACGACACTCATAGGCTCTATGTCCTTCTCCACATTGGAAACAGGTTCCACGAAATCCTCCTCTTCCCAGTCCTCGTCCAGATCTTCCTCTTCCTCTTTAGTCTACATTATTCTTATCATGAGGATGGTAGGTGTTATCTTCTTTCTAGTTTTGGTTGCTACTGGATCCTTCACCCTTCTTTTGATCTTCATTTCGACCTCCATACATGACTATCCACTAGTCTTTCCACCACAACCCCCACCTCTTTGCTTGCTTTCAAATCGTCTATTCAACTTTTCTTCTACCTTCAAAGAAAATTGATATGCATCTTCAATGGTAGACAATCTTACCAGACCCAACTCTTCTTGAATGCTCGGCTTCAACCCATTTATGTAATGGGCAACTTTCTCTTTACCGGCCTCAAAATGACCCATTCTAATCAAGGCAGTAGAATTATTCTGTATACTCCTTGATGAATTTTCCCGCTTGTTTCAACCCTTGCATCTTCTTCAAAAAATCTAGCTCATAATCTATAAGAATGAACTATCTTTTTAATTTTTCCACCATACAATCCCAATTTTTTTATTTTCTCTTGTCCTCTTTTCGTTCTAGTTGTACCTCTTTCTACCAAATATTAGCATGACCCTTTAGCTTGGTCTTTGCAAATTAGACCCTCTCAAGATCCTCCACCTCCTCATACTCAAAGTACTCCTCCATATCATTGATCCAATCAATCAACTCTTTTGGGTTAAGATTTCTAAAAAATGTAGAAATGTTGATCTTTGGCCTTTTCCCAATCTTAGAGATGGCCTTAAATAGTATTACTTTGGATCTTCTTCTTCTTGTTCTTCTTCAAAGTGTTCCTCATTTTCAGCTTCATCTCCTCTTCTTGGCTCAAACCCTCGACGCAGCTCCTCTTGCAATGTGTGAACTTGTCTCTACAGGGCTCTAAAACCCCCTTTTGGTACAATAACATTTCTTCCACCACCACGGTTTCTTCATGTAGGCATTCTGATCACTTTTCGTAGAAACCGACAACCACAAGTCCTAGTGCAAACTACCTCACATTCGGCAATCTTTTTACACACTCAGGAAAACCTGCTCGGATACCACTTGATGACGGCCACACCGCCTGAAACCCACACAAATCACAACAATAGATACCAACACAAAAGATGTAAGACAAAAAAATAACTCACTTTCAACTAATTTTAGGAGATGAAATTACAGATTCAAAACTTACATGTTATAGCCTCATGGGCTTGATTCATTACAACAAAACCAACTCTAAAAACAAAATATACTATTCAGAGTCACAATCTACACTAACGGAGCCACCTTCTACAACCCCCACTTATCCCTTTTTATTTTACCCAATAATTGCCCTAGAATGTTCTAGAAAGTCTAACTTTCCCTTTTGTTTTGGTGCCAAAAGTCCCACCATTTGATTTATTTCCTAGGAAGATATTTTAATGAAATTCACTTTTTAGAGGGGCAACTTCGCAGGGCCATAACTTTTGATCCAAGTGTCCAATTTGCTATTATAACATATTGTTGGAAATCTCTCGAAGAGATCTACAATGCCAAACCCACAGGAGGTCAGTTCATCAACTTTTCAAGTTGTTTCGAGGCCTCTAAGGTTTTCATATCTGAATTTGAAGTTGCATTGGAGAAATTACTCAGGATGAAACTTTAATATCTCCCAAACCATGTAGGGTATTGAGATGATTCTTTTGTGACCGGAAATTTTTTTATAGTTTTGCTCCTTGGGGTAAATTTTTAGGTCCATACAAGCTTGTTTAAGCTGAATTACTAAAAATAGTAAGTGGCCGTTTTTCACCCTTTCTGATTTCTAACTATCTTACACCCCTTAAGTGCCATCATGAAGCTCAAAACAACTAAATAAATTAAGGAAAATAATTTTTTGGGTGATGTAAGATTTCCCTACACTGTTGGATGCTCCTACATCATGATCACACTTGAATACTTCGACACCTACTGATGCATTTGAACATTAAATATATGTGTGTGTGTGTGTGTGTGTGTGTGTGTGTGTGTGTGTGACATCACATTAACACTCTGATGTAGAGCCAAGGTGGAGGTCATTCACAACAATGAATAATATCAAATCTAGAACAAAGAACTCTTCTTTACCATGCATTCAACCTAATAGGCATCAACTCACCCTCAAGTTCTCCAATCACTCAAGTTTGCAAATTTGGTAACAAAAATTCACAAGACCCCTATCAAGGTTCTCAGCATTCATAAAATGACAATTGAAAGATCCTCAAACAACTACCAAAGCCGATTCTTTGAACTTCACAAAAATCACCATTTTGCACACTACTTTCCCTTGTAGTATAGGAAAACCAATTTTTTTTATTTTTAAGCAAAATTTTCCAAAACACCTTTAAAAAAAATCATGGCTTAAGATAACCTTTTCAGATTTATTTAACATATCAAAGAACCAGATATCATTCTTTTGGGTAAAAGTCTTCAAAATTAAAAATTTCACAGTTTTAGGCCTCCAATTAGGCCATTTTTACAAAGAGGCCACCCTTAGATAGTCACATCAAGCTACCACATATAAAAAAATTCTTGGGGAATGATCCAAAACAACAGATTTTACAGGCTTTAGGCCTCCAAGTGCACAATTTAATCTCAAATCTAAAAAACCCTCTTAAAACACAAGAACCTAGGGTTTTGGGGCATCATTATTGTTTCTCCATATTCCCAACCATTCTAGACCACGCCAACTGCTAAAAAATCCATAATTAGGTCCTCCCAAGCTTAAAAAAAATTCACTTGGCTTTAGATATTCTTGCAGCACC
>VDFB02125004.1:53882-116118 GCA_007258455.2 Sequoia sempervirens | reverse complement strand
ACCTCAAGAATTAATAGAGTTAGTGTACCCACCACTCCAAGTACTTGCATCAATCTTGAAATAACATTCTAAAATGAACTTTTTCCAACACCATTGCTCCATGAATCATCTTGAAGTATCCTTATTAAATGCTACATGTACACTCACATTCATCTTGCTTATTGAAATAAATTTCTAGCCTAACCTAGAATGAGTAGAACACCAAGAAGGTTCTTAACTCTTTTGTCCTTGAGTCTCAACTTGACTCTTCCTCAACCTATGATCTTATATGTCAATTGTTATATAAGACTCACAATGTTATGCCCTTACCTCTATAGTATGTATTGGGTTATGAGTAGTCGGCTTGTGGCTACCTTAACTCTTTATTAAGTCATATTATCATTATTATATTGTTATTTAGTTATTTAGGTCAGCCTACGGCTTATATAGGGTTATCTAAGTCGGCTTGGGTGTTATCCTAGGCATAAATAGGTATATATAGGAGGTTGTGAGTCTTATTTCATTATGTTAAGTATTGTACTCATATTGAAGACTATTGGAGGTATCCCCCTCGAAGTAGATTAGGAGGTTGCCCCCTCGAAGTGGCATATTATTATCAAGTATTTTCAGCATATTTCATATTATATTATTCTTGGGCAAGTTATTTCATTACAAGTGGTATCTTGGCACCATTATGACAAGGCATTTTTTTCAATTTTGGAGGTCATTTTGTGAAACCCATATCTCCCAGATTTTGGTGATTTTTTGTCTGATTTTTAAAGGGATTTTGAAGGACATTTCTAAGAAGCTACATTCTAGATTTCAAAAGAATTAGAGCAGAATTGAGTGTGTTATTGCAGAATTAGGGTTTTTGCCCAATTTATTTGGAAAACACATATTTCCCACATATTAGCAAATTTGTTCTTGATATTTTGTGGGTTTTTGATACATATCAAAGGAGGTTATAGTGCAATTTTCAGAGCAATTGAAGTAGAAATAATCGATTTATTTGGAAATTAGGGTTTTCAAAAAATTTACTCTCAAGGCTACAAATTACCTAAATTTTGGGAAGTTTTACTATTGGAGTGCAACCTAGGCCTTAGTAAGTTATAGAAAAAAATTTACAGTATTTTAGCTTTATTTGTGTGATTTATTGCAAAATTATCTTTCTAGACCTTCTTTACAACAAAAAGTAGCTACAAAAAAAAAAAAAAAAGGAACAAGAAGTAGAACAAGAAAAAGAGCAAGAGAAAGAGAAAGAGAAAGAACAAGAGTAAGAGAAAAGAGCAAAACAAAAGCAAGAACAAGAAGTAGCAGTAGAAGAAGCGGAAGTTAAATAGAGAAAGAGAAAGAACAAGAACAAGAGAAATAGAAAGACAAGAGTAGGAACAAGAAGCAACAATAGAATAAGAAGAGGCAATAAAAAAGGAGATGAAGAAGAAGAAAAAGAAAAAAGTTAGCATTGAGGACAATGCTTTTGTAAAGGGGAGAGCAATGTTATGCCCTTACCCCTATAGTGCGTATCGGGTTATGAGTAGTCGGCTTGTGGCTACCTTAACTCTTAATTGAGTCATATTATCATCATTATATTGTTAGTTAGTTAGTTAGGTCGGCCTAGGGCTTATATAGGGTTATCTAAGTCGGCCTGGGTGATATCCTAGGCATGAATAGGTATATATAGGAGGTTGTGAGTCTTATTTCATCATCATGTTGAGTATTGTGTTATTATTGAAGAATATTGGAGGTACCCCCCTCGAAGTGGATTAGGAGGTTGCCCTCTCGAAGTGGCATATTATTATCAAGTATTTTCAGCATATTTCATATTATATTCTTATTGTGCAAGTTATTCCATTACATCAATTCTCCGAAGAATATTTCACCTCCATCAATCTTTTCATATTTGCTAAACCGCTCGTTATGGGGAGTCGTCAAAAGAAGAACCTAAGTCAATCAACCATGAATTAGGGCATTGATAAGAGCATGAAAGAGCAAAGAATAGATCTATAATGTCCCCTTTCTAATGGAAGCACTTCGACTTGAATCTTGTACTCAAAGTGTTTCTCAAAGAGACATTAGAAGCATCAAAGATCAATAAGTTCAGTGATTATATCTAATAAGATCAAATATAATAATAACATTTCATTCTTGTCAAAGGATTATTCATTTCCCCCTTATCACTCAATATGAATGATTCTTCTATAATATATTTCATAAGAACATTAGATATTAAACATCTTTCGAGACTCCATAGATGGAATTCTATTATACCCTTTTAACAACATAGTGAATAAATGGAGTCATTATTTGTAAGGCTCAATAATTACTGCAAGCATCATTATTTGCACAATCATGTATATTTATATATTGTCTAAAAAATGTATATCATCATTTCTAATTGACTTCAAATTACATATACATCTTTATTTCTATATGAAAACATATATATATTTATATTCTATTTAAAGATTCTTATGTACTCTCCCCTATATATATATATATATATATATATATATATATATATATATATATATATATATATATATATATATATTATCAGATCTATCTATATGAATATGTATATAGGTACATATATGTATCCTATTTAAATGTGCATATATCATTACTTCTAAAAAATATCTATATATCATTATTGTAACTAATATATATATATATATATATGAATATATACCTATGCATATGTGTAAGTATCTATACTTACTGCTTACTGCCTTATCAGATTTCTGACAGTGCAGTTCATAGATACCTCATTGATGATTCCCTCCTTTTATATTTACTTTCCTTTCCTCCAATTCTTATCCTTAATTTTCTGATGCTTTCCTCTATCCCCTCTTCTTTACTAAGTTCTCCTTTAATATATCCCTTCATCCTCATTTAATCGTATCTCTTATGGAAGGTCAAACCCTTAATGATAACCCGAATCCTCTCCTCAAACAGCTTCTATGATAGTTCAATAATCAATCATAAAGGAGCCGATCTTTTATATGGGCTGGCCGTGTTTATTTATCAGATATTTATAGGAGATCGTTCCCCATGGAGAATAGTGAACACCTTACTTTCCCAGAAATTCTGTTCTTTCATTCGATACCCCCAACTTCTTCATAGTTTGCACTTAAATAAGATTCATTGGTAGCGATTAAAGGGAGGGTTGTGTCCCTTTGCTGCTTCTAATGCAGTTGATAAAGTATTTTATTTAAGTGTGTTTAATATATTTTATTATTGTTATATTATACATAGTTTTATATTATAAATGTTTACATTGTTTATTCCTTCTATTTAATGGGTGTTTTATTTATGAATTTTATTATTATATTTTGTATTCTGTATTGTTCTAGATAATTCTCAGATTTACAATTAATTAATATTAGTTTTCTTTATAATATTATAATAATAATGTCAGGTTGTTAATATTTATATTTTTATATTTTTATATTGTTATTTATTTGATAACTATAATTATAATATTATCTTTTGATAATTATAATTATAATAATAATATATTTCTCGTATTTTCTTTTTATATATTTTTAATATGTATTTTGTATTTATAATAATTATAATTGTCCAATTATAATCTTATTTTACGTTTATATTTTATATTTTTATATATTTTAATATTTATAATATTCATAATTATAATATTGTTTTGGACAATTACAATTGTGTAATATCAGATGGTTAACTATTTTAATTATGCTTCTTAATATTTAAATGTCCGATTTCAGGGACATGACAAGATCCCCCAAGTCTTCATTGAAAGTCTTTGCTTTTGTATAAGGCACATCATTAGATGATGTACCCTTTTCAACCTTTTTAGATCTGTAGTCCCTCGGGTAATGCCTTATTTTACCATAGTTCCAAAATTTCCTGACTTTTATCTAGAGCATTAGATTTGCCTCTAGACTTCAATGTCTTGTCCCTAGAATTATTTATATTTCTCTCAACAATGACCTTCACAACCAAGGTATCCTTCAATTGATAATCCTCAACAAATTTTCACCTCATTTTTTTTATAACAAAGTTGCTACAACATCCTCTATTTTTTAATTTGGGAGTAGTACTATTAATTGCCATAACTAGATTATCCCAAGAGTCCAATAAAGCATAGATGAAAAACACGCAGAAAAATCGCGCAAATCGTGAGTAATCGCTAGTAGAAGTGGAGGGCGAGTTACTCGCCCAAAAACTCGCAGCCGCTTTTTCTAAAAAATCGCCGCGATTTTTTCTCTATGTCGCACCAAAACACGCGCGTTTTAGGGCCAAAAATTGGTTTTAAAAAGTATAAAAACGCAGCAAAAGAAAAAACATCAGTTTTTTAATTCACTCGAAACCCTTCACAGACGATTTCCAGCATGATGTGACGCGGCTAGGGCACGGGAGGACGCACGCAGTTTCAGTGACTTGTGGTTTGATTTTTCAGGCTTTTATTTCATTCGAAACCTCCGATTTTACACGCCATTGTTCTGCAAAAAGTTCCATCTGTTCATTGTTTTTACTCCCTCCGATTTTGTTATGTTTTTACTGTTATTTTCATTTTTCCGTGGCTTGCTTTGTTCGTCTTCATTATGGTTGTTTTTGTTCATTATTTTAATATATATTTATTTATTGATATTTACATATAATCATATACTATTATATATATTATATAAATATAAAATAATAAATATTTATTATCTTATACATAAATAAAGATATTCATATAATGTTATATTTAATATTTATTACATTTTAGGTTTTATACATTTATATTTTATTTTATATTTATATATATTTGTATAATAAATATATAATAAATATTTATATTATTAATTATATATATATATATATATATTTATTTTATATAGTTATTTTATATAATCTTTTTATTTATATATATTTATTATATATTTATATATTCAAATAGTGAGTGTTTTTTAAGAATATTTTTAAAATTGTATATTTTCAAATGTTCGATAAATTTGCCAAGTTATTGCCGATTTTTTCCCAGAGTTTTTGCCGAGTCCCGAGTTTTTCAAATTTTTGGGTCTGTCGAGTTATTGCTGAGTCCGAGTTTTTCAACTATGCAATAAAGAACATGGTAAAGTAATAAATTTTTCTTCATCATCCATTTTAATTTTGACAAAAGGTAATTAATTTACCGCAGTTTTGAAGGCATTCAAATGTTCTTCCATCTTGCACATCCATAACTTAAAATAATATCCATTGAACTTTTCAATCTTTATCTTTATGCTTCCTATCATTCTACTTCACACAAAAAATCACACATTCACAGTTCCCACTCATGACAGTTTATCACAAGCAAAAGAAACCTTAACTTTTCAAACAAAGCTAAAACCTAGCTTTCATACCAACAAAAGACAAAATAGCCCAATAAACTTATACAATAGAAAAATTATAAACTGAACTGAATCTTAAGCAATAAAAAAATGAATGAAAGAATTAGCAAACACATAGTACATAATATTTCACCTAAGTAAAACCATTTTTGGTAAAAGAACCTAGCACAATAGCCTCCTTTTCTATTGCATCAACTCAACCATTTACAATATAATAATAAAGATCTCCACCAACTTTAATGCATGTGTGCATATATATGTGCACATCAACAGTGGTTTTACAATACAATGGGTACCAAAACTACGGGCCAAAAAGCAACCCATTAAAGCAACCAAGAAACATTTTGCTGGGGGCTACCCACCCCTCGACCCTTGGCTAGGGGTATATGCCCTCTAGACCCTTGAATTGTAACAAGGCTAAAGTCGTATTTTGATGGCTAAATATAAAACCACATTTTGAGTGTAAAACATGAAAAGTATACAATGGATTTCTAACAAGATGTACAACAAGTGTAGTGCAAGTCCACGAAATAGGAAAGTATAACTATTTACTAAATATAGCAAATGCAACCTACCAAAGCAAGCTTATCCATAATATGCATTAAAGTATATAACTAAAAGCTAAAAAGGAAAAAAAAATATAAAAAAATGCACCAATACTAAGCTAAGACACCCTTTTAGCAGACAAATGCAATATCAAATATTTAAAGAACTCACAACTAGACTCTACAAAAATTCCCATTTACCTAAAATCCAAGATCAAATATCATACTTAGTGCTATACTCACTTAGCATGGATATCATGTTGCATTCCATTCAAAGGTATTCAACAACATTGTGTGAAGGTATAGTTCCTAGGAGAAGGAGCTCTACAAAATTGTTTAAGCCATGATGCAATGGCCACACTAACTCTTAAGGTAAGGAGACCATCATTCACTCTAATCACAAGCCTCTTCAATTACTTCAACACAAAACATGTTGAAGAATGCAAGGCACATGAAGTGGATGGCATATCTGTAGTGACACCATCTAGTGTCACACATAAGAAGGGAAAATGCAACAAAGCGGCCAACTGCTTGAGCCCCCCTACACTCACCTTGCTATTAACCAAGCTCAATTCTTGAGTCCACAACATCATGGACTAGGTTCCGCAATACTGGATACCATTACTCAACATTGAAGATTTTTATCTCTATGACAAGCTTCTCTACAAGCATGGTCATGTATGTGTTCCCTTGAGGATGCCTTGTAATAGGCTCATTTGGAAGACACATTACTTAAAATCAGCTGGTCAATTTGGGGTCACCAAAACACTGGCAACGCTTCCACATCACTTATGTTAACCACATATATGCAAAGTCATTTAGGCCCACATGAAATCATGTTTTTGATGCAACATAACAAAGTAAATATTGTGTAAAATGGATCTCATAGAGATGGTTGGATCAATGGTTTAGTGAGCTCAAACCTTAGCAAAAGATGAACAAGTTCAAACTATCATATATTATCACAATGGTTTTGGTAATGGCAATACTACAATCCTCTAATGCTTCAGCATCTAGCATATGCATCTATATCACTTGTTGCTTTACTAGGATTGCTTACATACCCTTCAATGCTTCATTTGGAACTTAGATTGAGATGGGAGACCTGGGTCCATTATACTTCAATAAATAGTGCATAACCTTTTCATTGGCCATTAAATGGTTGGTTGTTTAATTATATTTTGCAAACATGATAAATCAACAAAAAATTATTCAACAAGGGCTTGTGTGTAGAACTATTCTATGTGATGTAACTATTGTCACATGAAATTGCACCCTATTGAACACGAGGTTCAACATTCCAATGACACAATGGAAATGACCTCAAGGTGTGGGACCTTGCACATATGAAGTCGAATCTCCAAAGAAGGTCGGCTTCCTCTTTCGATCCAAGTGCAATGTGTTGGTCCAACCCAACACATGAAATCCTACCACTACCCTACTCTAATAGCTCACAAGGGAGCAGGGTAAGAAGGAATGCATGAAAGGGAAATGGGAGGTGGTACACCAAGATGGGAAAGATGTTTCTTCCTGACTGAGATTGCATAACAACATCATCGAAGAGGGACCAGGGGACTCACACAAATCTCTATTTGGTTGATTCCCAAAGGCAGACATGGAGGTTAGGGTTTGACAAGGTGCTGGAAGGAAAGGACTATTCTCAAGCAGCAACTATAAACAATTTAACTCAAACATATATGCATGGAAGAAAGAACAAACACTAAGATATGCAGGTAATGAAACTTACACAACATAAACAAGTTGAGAAGAGGCAAGCTCAATCGATTTCATTGATGTAGAGGCAACAACCAATATTTATAGATGCAGAGATGCAAAAAGCATAAGTCTGCCAAGAAAAACATCGAAGGAGCCAGAGGAAGAACCCATAAAATGAATATAAATCTTGCCTTTATAAATCGAGCATAACTTGGATGACTACAATCAAATGCTAACCCTAACTAGGGTTAACAAAGGAGTTTGTGTGAAAAGATGGAGCCATCCTGTGAAAGTTGCGATTAGGGGATGGATCCGTTACAATGGAACAATAGCAATAAATGAGCATGGGCGCCCATAAAATCCACTTGCAGAAGTAAAGGGAAGCAATAAATGCCGTCCTTGAAGCAGTAGAATTGAAACAGGCTGCTCTAAAAGGTAGCTTGAGCATTACTGTCACTGCCCAAAAAAATGCCAAAATCTGCGAAAAGGTCGGGGCGTCGGGCTCGAAAGGAAACCTTCGCATGCATTAAATGGTCTAGGGGGCTAAAACAACATCTTCGTTGAGGATTGAGTGTTGGGCCTACTTCATACCTCATGCATACTATAAAAAACTAGGGCTCAAATCTAACTAGACTTTGCAATTAATTTACTATTAACATCCAAAGTTACAGGACTAACCAATTTACTGATGATAGACTTGCTTCAGAGAACAATGAATACACAGTCGATGAAAATATAATCATTTCCATATTTAAGATGAAATGCATTGATTACACTCACAAGTTTTGATAGCCATAGAACATGATTCAAAAATAGAGTTTGATTTGGAACATAATACAATTGATTTGGGCAATGCAAGTAATTCGTTGAAATTCTCAGACACCGATTTATGCCTCCAACTAAAACTAGCGATCCAAAGATAGAGCCGTCGCTCTTGGCAATAGCACCGGCTGGAATCAATCTTGCCTGATAGGCCTCCTTATGGTAGCCACGATTGATGACGATATGCATCCTTGAACCACGCATAATGCTCGTTACTATGCACAGGCCATGTATGAGTCTTGGAATATCGATGTGTGAATGACGCTGCCAACGGTCGATCAGAACTGGATGCCTAGGAATCCTGTGTTGTCGCCTGCACAAAAATGAGTATTTGATGATGTCAGCCAAAGCCAAAGGCACTATGTAATTCGCCCCTCTCATATGTAAGCCTGCAATTGCGTTCAATGAGTGAAAATCAAATTGAGTGTGGAGCAAATGTAATGAAATACATTCATGGGTCTCCCAAATTGAACTACGTCCAACTTGGGTGTTTGGATTGAGCAACTACATCCTCAACTCCAAACAGGAAAAGACTCCAAACTCGTGATGCCAAGTTAGACCAACAAGCCCAACATAAATACAATTTCATCGTGCCACTTCAAATGAAGTCGGCCACACAAGAAAGAATTCAAAATTAAAATAATTGCCAACCCAGAACAAGTCGGCCACAAAACAAATCCTAATTAAATATATTTTTTTATTTAGTGTTTAAAAACACTATTTTCTCATAGGCTCAAGTCGGCCCAAAATTAGAGAGAAGTCGGGACATGACAGTCCCCGCCTCCCGATGGTTGCTTGTCCTCGAGCAACCTTAGGTTAGGGTGCTGGAAAATCTCCACCCCTTCCCAAGTGGCATCTTCTACTAGTAGATTCTTCCATTTTACCAAATATTGTGGAATAACTTTGTTTCTCAATCGCTTCTGTAATGTCCCCGTTTTCAACGTGATCTTGTTTGGAGATGGTTAGCTTTTTTTGGGACCCTTGTGGGCTAACTGGATTCGTTAGAGGGTCAGTGGTACCTTCTGGAGAGTTCGGTCGATTTCATTTTCTGAGATCGTGGATAGGCTCATTGCAGGCCTTGGCAGTACAGGAGTTTCTTTGCTTCTGACGGCACTGAATTCTGTTGAGAATTGAGGGAGATAGGCTTACTTAAGTGATTTAAGTTATATTTTAACTTAAAGTCTTTTTATAAAGTCAAATTGACTTTATAATTCTTATATCACTTAAATAAAGTCTAAAGTGAATATTTTAAGTTATATCTTTTAATCACTTAAAGGAGGCGCCAAAAATCAAAGTCTAGACTATGGAAAGTGACTTAAGTTTATTTCCATAAATTTAAATGATCTAAAACCCTAAAATGTACGGCCTTCTTTGGGTTTTCACCTCCTTTGCTATATAAGGGATTTGGGCAATGAGAAACTCATCTTTTTGAATATTTCAACTTTGCCTTGGAGGTTTTTTCCCTTGCTTTCAGCCTGTGATCAGGTTTGCAGCAAATCCACCATTGGAGAACGAAATCTCTTCAGTGTGAGCACTTGTGAGGTTGTGAGAGATCAGCTGAATTAGTGCAGATTGAGAGAGCTTCATTTCAGAAGTTCTGCAGTGCTTCAACAGATTTTTGTAGTGTTCTTCATCAGAAACAGAGGGTTTATTGGTTGGTGTTCTTCCTTCACCATGGCAGGCTTCATGGCTGTTTGGGCGCACCTTCAGAGATGGTTTCTGGTTCTTTTTGTTTGAAAGGGCGTGGCACTTGCAAAGAAGGTTTTTTTGGCTTTTTGGAGAAACGTCTTCTTTCTGAGGATCTCTCTTCATGAACTTGGGCACCCTATCTGTACTTCTCTGTGGTTTCAGTTTCAGATTAAACTTTGCAATCTGTAATGTTCTACTCCAGTTTTCATCAGTTCTTCACTATTTTGATCAAATTTTTATATAAAAAATCTGGAGGCTTTCGGGTATGTTTGTATGTTTTAAATCCATTGTTGATGATAATAAACACCTTCTACAATTTCAGTTTGATTAAATTTTCTCAAGTTTTCATTCTGTGAGCTTTTATATGATGTGCCCCTTCTCTTCTATCTACAAAATTTCTCTAAAAAAACTAAAAAACACAAATAGACTTAAAAAAAAGACAGGGGTTTGAGCAGTGAGCTAGCAAGGCTCATCACAGCTTCTCTCTTACATCCAACACTGTTTCGGGTTCTAGAATCAATTTTCCTTCGTCGTCGATCGGTGGCAGCTCCATTGTCGGGATGATTTGTTGTCCCAAGGCCTGCTTTAAGCATGAAACGTGGAAAATATTATGAATTCAACTGCCTGGTGGTAACTCAAGCTCGTATGCAATCTCCCCAATCTTCTTAGTGATCCTGAATGGTCCATAGAACCTGGGCTTCAGCTTTTCAGCTTCGTTCCCCTTGAGTGAAGACTGTCGATATGGTTGTAACCTCAAGTATACCATATCATTAACTTCAAAAATCCTTTTAGTCCTTCGCCGATCCACATATAACTTTTCTTGGTTTTGGGCTCGATGGAGATTCTCCTTCAAGGAATTCATGATATCTACATTCTGTTGAATCAACTCTTTACCACTTGGAACCCTGCTATCAGCACAAATCAGGTTTATGAAGGAGGGGGCTTCATATTTGTATAATGCTTTGAATGGCGACATCCCAATGGACATGTGATGTGTGGTGTTGTAGCAAAATTCTCCCAGATGAAGCCACTTCACCCATGCCGATTGTTGTCCTGTCACCTAGTTTCTCAAGTAACCTTCAATCCATTTATTCACGATCTCTATTTTCCCATCTGTCTGTGGGTGGTAGCTAGTGTTGGGGGTCAATTAAATGTGAGCCAAACGGAAATGTTCTTGCCAAAACATGCTGATGAACCGGCTATCCCTATCACTGACAATGTTTCTTGGTAGTCCATGAAGTCTAAATACTTCTCTAAAAAACAGATCTGCAACTTGAGGAGCATTGAAGTTTGAAGTAATGGCATAGAAATGAACATACTTAGTAAGTCTATCCACCACAATGTAAATACAATCTTTACCTTGTGCCTTAGGAAGTCCTGTGATGAAATCCATTGAAATGCTCTCCCATTTTTGGTTCGGAATGGGCAAAGGTTGCAACAGACCAGCTGGTAATATATTTTCGGTTTTATTTTGTTGGTAGACCAAACATTCCCTTACATGCTGCAAAATGTCCTTCTTCAGGCCCTTCCAAGAAAAATGCTCTCTTGCTTGCTTATATGTCTTGTAAAAGCCCAGATGTCCTGCAAGAGGGGTGTCATGGCAAGCCTTAATGATTCTATCCTTGATCTTCGAATGAGGGACTAGGTAGATCTGGTCTTTGTAAAGGATGAGTTCCTCCATCACCTTGTACCTGTTATCAACAACCTTCCCTTCCAAAACATCACTAGCAAACGAATCCTTGGCATATTCAGCTGTAATATAAGCCTTCCAATCAGCTGATATGTCAGACATTGCACACAAATATGGTCTCCTAGACAAAGCACCAGCCACTACATTATTCTTTCCCTTAACAAATTCAATATCGAAATCATAAGCCTGGAGTTTGCATACCCATTTATGTTGCCTATCGTTCAAATCTCGCTGATTTAAAAAGTATTTCAAGTTGCTATGATCTGTCTTCACCACAAATTTACCACAAACCAAGTACTGCCTGAACTTAGCAAGGGCGTGCATGATGGCTAACATCTCCTTGTCATAGATGGAGAGAGTCCTTTCAGGATTGGTGAGCTTCCTACTCTCATATGCAATGGGGAGTTTATTCTGCATCAAAACGGCTCCAATTCCTTCTCCTGAAACATCACACTCAAGTACAAAAGGAGATGAAAAATCCGGAATTGCCAAAACAGGATAGGAACTCATTACCTCCTTGAGATTGTCAAATGCCTATTGAGCTGTGGGGCTCCACGAGAAGGCTCCTTTCTTCATGAGATTGGTTAATGGTGCAGCAAGCTGAGAGAATCCCCTCACAAATCTCCTATAGTAGCTGCAAAGTCCCACAAATCCTCTCAATTCTGTCAAATTTTTGGGTGTAGCCCACTCTTGAATGGCTTTGTTCTTCTCCTCATCCACACTAACCCCTTGAGCACTAATCTTGTGGCCCAAGTATAAGATCTCGGTCAACCCAAACTCACATTTTGACATCTTGGCATAGAACGAATTCTTTTCAAGAATGTTGAGCACCTCCTCTATATGCTTCAAATGCTCCTCCCATGTTTTACTATAGATAAAGATATCATAAAAGAAAACCAACACAAATTTCCTCAACTGAAGAATGAATACCTGATTCATGCAAGACTGGAATGTAGCGGGGGCATTAGTTAACCCAAACGGCATCACCAAGAACTCATAATGCCCGTAGTGGCATCTGAAGGCTATCTTATGCACATCCTCATCCCTGACTCTAATTTGATGGTAGCCTGAACGTAGGTCTATCTTGGAGAAATATATTGCTCCATGCAGCTCATCTATCAATTCATCGATTTTGGGGATAGGATAGCGGTTCTTGATTGTCTTCTTGTTGAGGGCCCTGTAGTCGATGCACATCCTGAGTGTTCCATCCTTCTTTTTGACCAGCACCACCGATGAGGCAAGGGCTTGAACTTGGCCGAATAAACCCCATATCCAATAACTCCTTAAGGGCCTTCTTGATCTCCTCTTTGTATATTTGTGGGTGACGATAAGGAGTAATGATCACCGGTTTAGCTCCTTCTTCGAGTTCTATCATGTGCTGAAATCCTCTGTCGGGTGGCAATCCTGATGGAATCTCACAAAATACCTTACACTTCTTGTTCAGGATGGTCTGAATATCTTCGGGAAAAGTCCTTTCTTCCTTTGGTGGGTTGGTATCTGTAATTAAGCATTCTACTGCCCATGCCACTTGATCCCTACGAAACGATCGTTCCATTCTCTTAGTTGATACTACCATGGGCCCATTCCTGGAAAGGCCTTTGAGGACAACCTCCTTGTCATTGTGTTTGAACTTCAGCTCCATAGTATGATAATTGGTGGTGTATTCTCCCAATGAGTGAAGCCATTGCACTCCTAGAACTATATCTGTGTCACCGATATCAACCACATAGAAATCTTCTTCCATCTTGTGTCCTCCCAACATCATCTCTAGTCATTGGATTCGTTTAGTACAGGAGAGGATGTTCCCTCCAGTTGCCACTACATCAAATCCTTTGAAATCCTCTGCCTCTAATCGCAACTTGGCCACCGTCCTTTTGTCGATGAAGTTATGAGTGGCTCCACTATCAATCAACATTGTCACCCTTTTGTCCCCGAAGAACTCCTCTTACCCTGAGAGTGTGGTATCAAGGTGTTCCCGAAAGTGTTGCCAACATACTTCCTGTGGGGCCCCCTTCTATGCTGAGCTCTTGAACTTCTTCTTCATTAACCTCTTCTTCGGTTTCTGCTTCATCATCTGAAACTATTTCGATGTAGTAGACATGTCCCCTTCCTTGGCACCTAAGTTGTTGATTCCATTTTTCATTGCAATAGTAGCATAATCCTTTCTTGCGAAGTTCGTTTCTTGACATGCCATGTGGCCCTATGGGTGGAGCTTTTGGTGGTGGATTGGCCTTAACAAAAGGTTTCTTGGATTGAACTGTTGATGGAATCTTGCTATTATTCTTCCCTTTCTTGGTGAAGTCTTCAAGGCTTAATGCTTTCTGAATTGCTTCTTCCAATGTGGCTGGCTCCAAAGCCCTCACTAAAGCACGGAAGGAGTCTGATAGGCCTTCAATGAAGAAAAACATGAGCCTCTTGTCTGACATATCTGATACCATTACTGCCAACCTTTGAAATTCATAAACGTATTCCTCCATGGTGCTTGTTTGCTTCGGCCTTGTTAGGTCCTGGAAGTATGCTTCTGAATCTTTTCTATCAAACCTCTCTGTCAACTTGTGGGTGAACTCAGCATACGTAGATACTTGCCTGAATCCTTGAGTCACAATGCCATGATGCCACCATTCGTGGGCTAAGTCCTCCAAGTGTAGAACAGCGAACTTGATGGCTTCTTCCTCGGTCATGGGACTGAGGGAGAAATATGTATCCAGCTTATGTATCCATGCTAGTGTCATCATCTTTCCCGAGCCATCAAAAGTTAGAAGGGATAGCTTGCTCATTCTATGCTGCAGATCCTTATTAGGATTGTAGGTTGTTTGGTTCCCCCTTGACCCATTCCTTGCATTATGAAACTATACAAATGGCGGTTGGTGTCGTATTTCTAGGTCAACCTACCTATAGGCTTCAATGTTGGCATTGATATCTCCTTCAGCGAGCCTCTGCTCCTCACCCCCATTGATTGAGCTCTGCTTGGGAATGAATGTCGGCTGAGTAGGGTGGTTAATTTTGTTACTTTGAGTCTCCGAACCAGAATGGCTGCCCTCAGGACCATGGTTCAATGTTGGTTTGACATTACTATTCATAGACTGCATCATTAATTGCATCATCTGATTTAAGTGCTCCTGCTGTTTGGCCATCTACTCCTGCATTTGGGCCATCTTTTTCAGGAAATTGTCAAATTGTTCATCCTTGTCCCCCATTTTTTACCTTTGCCTCCTATTCCTAATGATTCAGCTGCAGCTTTCTTCCTATCTCTACCAATGGCACGCATATCTCTCTGACTTAATTGCATACCATTCCCACAGGCTGGCAGAACGGTGGCTCTAATACCACTGTAAAAAACTAGGGCTCGATTCTAACTAGACTTTGCAATTAATTTACTATTAACATCCAAAGTTATAGCACTAACCAATTTACTGATGATAGACTTGCTTAAGAGAACAATGAATACACAATCGATAAAAATATAATCATTTCCAGACTTAAGATCAAATGCACTGATTACACTCACAGGTTTTGATAGCCATAGAACATGATTCAGAAATAGAGTTTGATCTGGAACATAATACAATAGATTTGGGCAATGCAAGTAATTCGTTGAAATTCCCAGACACCGATTTATGCCTCCAACTAAAACCAACGATCCAAAGATAGAGTCGTCGCTCTTGGCAGTAGCCCCAGCTGGAATCAATCTTGCTCGATAGGCCTCCTTATGGTAGCCACAATTGATGACGATATGCGTCCTTGAACCACGAGCAATGCTCGTTACTATGCACAGGCCGTGTATGAGTCTTGGAATGTCGATGTGTGAATGATGTTGCCAACGGTCGATCAGAACTGGATGCCTAGGAATCCTGTGTTGTCGCCTGCCCAGAAATGAGTATTTGATGATGTTGGCCAGAGCCAAAGGATCTAAGTAATTCGCCCCTCTCAGATGTTAGCCTGCAATTGTGTTCAATGAGTGAGAATCGGACTGAGTGCGGAGCAAATGGAATGAAATACATTCACAGGTTTCCCAGATTGAACTATGTCCGACCTGGGTGTTTGGATTGAGCAACTACGTCCTCAACTCCAGACAGGAGAAGACTCCAAACTCGTGTTGCCAAGTTAGATCAACAAGCCCAACATAAATACAATTTCATCGTGCCACTTCAAATGAAGTCGGCCACACAGGAAAGAATTCAAAATTAAAATAATTGCCAACCCAGAACAAGTCGGCCACAAAACAAATCCTAATTAAATATTTTTTGTATTTAGTTTTTAAAAACACTATTTTCTCATAGGCTCAAGTCAGCCCAAAATTAGAGAGAAGTCGGGACATGACACATACATTGGCATCGGACCGTCGAGGATCGGGCTTTGGGCGTTCGCCATACAGCATACAAAAGAAGGAAGAAAGGAAGAAAGTAGAAGGAGCAAACTGCGATGTTCGAAAGGGTCACCCTTGTCGAGCGTCGAAGGTAGGGGAGAAGTCCTATGCCTTACTGCAAATGTGAAAAGGGTAACGGGGAAGATCGAAGCTTAATGTCCAAAGAGAGACATCAGGGGTTGAAGGGATGAGCTATCTCTTACCAATGAAAGGTAAGAGGTAAGGGAGAAGCCCGACTCCCGAAATACAAAAACTCAACACTTAGCCAAATTTTCAAAGGGAGGAGTTGGGAAAAGGAAAGATGGAAGGAGAAGGCCCGATCACTGAAGGCCGAAAGAGGTTTCTGGGATTGGGGGTCGAAAGGAAGATCTACTTCCTAAGATGAAAAGATGGAAAGAGATAAGAGGGAAGCCCAACCCTCGAAGTCCGACAAATCAAGACTTAGGTAAATCTTGAAAAGCCTTAATCAGGCTTTGATGATCAGAGGTAAGGCTTAAGGCTTACCAAAAGAGAGCAGTAAGGGTTAAAGGGTAAGGCCGATGGACGAAACCCGAAACACTCAGGCAAGAAAAGGAATGAGAAAGTGAAAGAGATGGAGGAATGGGGACAATGGAGAAAGTATGCAAGAAAGGAGGTATGCGAAAAACCAAAAGCCCGAAACACTTAGGATTTAGCCAATTTCAAGAACCTCTTCAAGGAGAATTCATGCAAGATGGTCCATGTAGGATCTCTTAGATCGGCTATCAATGATGGGTCATCAAAGGGTGCCCATGAAATGACAACAGTAACATATAGCAATGAATCCTATAAAGAGGTGGTCACCAATGAATTGGCTAATAATGGTAGTATGATCAGATGGAAATCATTAAAGAAGATAGGACTCTATCATTTAAGGTTCAACTGGCTAAATGTCAATCTGCAGAGGCACTATTTCCCTTGTGCCAATGCTATATGAATCTTTTATACTCTCACGTTCCTGTGGTGCTTAAGTAGACATGCATTGACACTACTGAACTGTGAATTTCAAATGAGGGTTAATAGGTCCTAACATTATCACCAACAGCAATCAGCCTACCGTGGGCCTCACCATCCTCAGATATAATATTTAAGTAGCTGCAATGCATTAGTTAGACAATGGACAAGTAATCTCCCTTAGCTACTTCATATTATCAACAAGCATACAGAAATTCTGAAACACAAAGAAACAAACAAAAATGAATATAAGCTATGAAGAACCAACCTTAGGGCTTCCGAGTAATGAGACAAAGCCTCATCAAGATTGTTTATTACAGCATAGATCTGTGCCAACTTGGTGTGTAACGAATCATCCGCCCAGTCTTTTAAGTACATTTCCAAAAGTTCTATGGCATCTGCATTCCGCCCTTCGACAGAACGGAGATCAGCTAAGGATAATGCAGCTCCAAGATACCCAGGTTCCAAACGCAAGGCTGATTCATAGAACTTTCTTGCCTGTCCATCACAATGGAAACACAGAAAACACATTACTCAAGCGACCAAAAAATTCAAATAGCACTCCAAAAGGAAATACTTTGAAAAGATCTTTGATTGATTTTTAGTCTGGTATAACATGAATTAGAAGCACAGTTAAAAGTAAAGACCAAACAAATTAAAATGCAGCATAATCTAATTCATTGATCAAGTTGACTAGATGCTTTTGAGATATTTACATCAGCACATCCACATGCCTCTCTTGCTATAGGCCAGATGTTCTATCAGCAAAAGTCATTCAGTCCAGCTTAAGGAAAAATTTGAGCTACACATGAAATACTTTTACCAACAATTCTCTATGAACACCTGTCAAAGAATCCATAAAAATGACTCCCTGACTTGTTTAACATTCATGAAACAGACTTGTTTCTTGGAATAGGAACAGTAATAGAAAAAGACATGAATCTTAACACTAAAAGAATAATAGAATAATATGGGAGATATATGTACCATTTAATATTGCAAACAACCTTGGAAATTTGGATTTGAGTTGCAAGAAACACATTTATAAAACATATACACTTTCAAATTTTCAATAGTGGAATATGCACACAGAAATTCCAGAAATCTCAAAGGAAATATACAAGTTAATGAAAATGGACGTATACGATATTGAGAACAAAATCTAGTTATTTGGACCAAGGCAATTTGTTGCACCCCTACAATACTTGCAACCACCAATTCAGCAATGTTGTCATATCTGTTTAGGCCTAGTATCATGACTACAACCATGTGTTGATTCCTTTCTCACTAATGTATTGACCATCCTTAAGACTTTGCAAAGGAAGCATATATGTTTTAACATTTTGGACTGATTTAAAATGGCAGGAGTGACAAACACACCCTGGGGCCTATTGATCATGATGTCAGTCGCACACCAACAGTGTAGTTTAATCCTCACAAACAAACCGCGGGAACCTATCTTTACTTGAAATATTGCATCGAGACAAACCTAGATCTTAGGCTCACTCAAGCTTATTCCCAAGGCTCGTTTATGTCAAGTCTTGACCATACTAGATTCACGTCAGGGTTCATTGTGATAATGTTGTTAATCACGAGGGGTAAACGGTTTTTTCGGGTTCTCAAAGGAATCATAGGGATAAGTAAAATATAATCTCGGTCCGATCATTCAACAATTTCATGAAATCGACAAATTTGCAACAACATTTCATGAATTTAAAATAACTTGCTTTCACTTAAGTAAATTTAGCTTTAAACATTCAACAATATCATGGAATCAAAAGATTTGCAATAAAATTTCTATTCATTCATCTCTTTTTTGGAACATTTTCTGAAATTTAAACATCTATTCAAATAAAGCATTAAAAGTATTGAAAAAGTAAAATTTCTCCCAGGTATTATCCATGCATGCCTCAAGAATTAACCAAATCAGAGCAAACCATTCCATATGTTCCCAGATTGCTTCACACCTAGGTTAAACAGCGCAAAACACAGTCTTGTCCAACAAGAACAAACAATCAGCTACGTAAGATTTCATATTAAGATAGCTTTCAAATTGGCTCTGATATTGATTAGCTTCTATGTGCATACAAGTTTTTAATATGGAATGAAATAGAAAATAGGAAAAAGAACAAAACTTAAAGAAGTTTTGGTTCTCCGACATCCACAAATTTTGAACTTAACTTAAAATGAAACATCCCTACCCTTTTATAAGAACAAAAACTTGGGAAATTCAATCAATACATGAGAGGGAAACCAAGGGACGAATCACAACAAGGCACATGGAATATGACAACTGGCAAGAGAATTGTTGACGAAGCCAACAAAGGTTAAAATTCGTTAGCACATTAATATCCTTTGGGATCTTCATCTTCGTAATATAGCCAGGATAGTAACTTGAATCCGAATAGATTTGTCAAACAAAATGTAGTGGCTTCTCGAATATAAGGAATAATTAGGTGGATATAGAAAAATATAAGGAGATTTGCATCCACCGGCTTTATGCTCCCACACTTTGGTTCTGCCTTGAGCTCAAAACTCCCAGGAACAGGTCACACCGGAGGTTGGCACATTCTTTCGCCTCATTTGTAATAACAAAATTCACGATATTACTACAACTCAAGCTCCTCCTTTGCTTAAAGGACCAAAACGTTCCACCTGATTTGGATATGATTCTATTCGCAATCGAAATTTACCTGACCGCCCATACCCAAATGTTGCATCACAATCTGTTCCTCTTGCAAGTACAAATTCCACATATTAAATCCCTTTTAAAACAAATATAAAACTCTCATGAAAACAAAACCATCTTTAATATCATTATTTCAAACAAATCATACATATCATGCTTTAAAATACATCTTTGTGTAATTATTCCTTTTAGGCGGGTTACCAAACCTTTCAAACCTCCCGAGCAAACTTCAACATTTAACTTCAAAACTTAACATTGTTACCCCATACCAACAACTTCAACTTTTTACCGGAATAGACTTTCTTGGATCGCGGATTTTATCAAAACCTCCACATTTCCCAAACCATTAGTCCCAAACTAAAACACTTTACCAAAACCTTGTTTTGACATTTTAACACTTTTGGCCTCTTGATACCCGGTACCCAATACACTTCAATCATGAACTACTCCAGGAAATTTATTTTCCGCTTTAACTCCTGGTGATCCTTTTTCTTGCTAACCAACACTTGCCATAAGCGTTAGCTTTCACTTGGATCCCCAAGTCTTACAATCTTGGGGCGTGTTGTGAGACCACACAACAACTTGCAACCAATAAAACCAAATTTAAAAGAAATTTGGGATCAAATCACCTACAATAAACTATCTTATACATATTTTTCAACAATAGCTCCTTACCTTTACTTAAATTCCGAAATAAAGATGATAAAATTCCTTTGGAAAGTATCAATGTGTGCTTTGATTAATTCCAGTTTCCGGAACTTGGTGAAAAAACTAGTTCATCGACATTGAACTACATAATTTAGTAATCCTCCAAAGCCAAGCTTGGATAGAACCTTGTTGCCAGTCAAGCGTCCATAGCCCCAGCAAGGATATCTCTATAATTCCCCCAAACATAGCTCTACTGCCAGTCAGGCATCCATAGCCCCAGTAGAGATATTTGGATAGCCTAAAGAGTTGAATTTTTTTTTCTTTTGATATTTCTTTGATATTCATTTTTCCTTTTTGATATTTCTTTGTAAGCTCATTTGCTTCAACTTGCAGGCAATGAAGCCCACTATTAGGTTGGGAATTACAGCGGTAGCAAAGGTTACCTTTTGATTTTTCATTCAATGCAAATCCCTTCATCGTTTCACCAATTCCCAAAACTCGTTTAATTATTCCCTGTAGGTGTGACTTTCCAGCTAAACTTTACCATCCTTATGCCAAATTCCAGCTAATTGTAATTCACTATCCATCAAAAAAAATATGCATAAGTTAAAATTTAGCAGCAAGTAATTCTATCACCAAATTAATTCTAAATTTAGAAACACCAACTACCACCCTTCCATTTTAATTTTATGGCAACTACTAAAATACACTTGGCTAGCAATTCTGATTTGACAACGTTGCACTAACATTAATGCATCAGAGTTGTCAAGATTATGCTTAATTTTGACCATCATACTCAGCATTTAATTTGCAAGCCTTAACACACACGTATTATTTCCTTTAATTTCCTAGATGCTGGCGTGTGCCACCTTACCAGCTTGATTTTCCTTTCTATAATGCACACATGGACACCTCATGATTAATACGGCTCAATAAAATACACTGAAATGACCACCATTAAATTTTGAAATCTTCAATTTGCTCGATTAGTGATCTTCATATTGCCAAACTTCGAAGCAATGGCCACCCATTGTGTGAGAATTTATTTGAATTTAAAATTAGACTCTGGAGAAAACTGTCATGTTGCCACCTCGACTTGCATTTTCCAAGACTTTGATCTAGGCAACTATGTACCACAGATTTCTCATGGTATCCTATAAATTCTACATTTCTCTTCCAAACTCTTCACGTCTTTTCTTTGCTTCTTTCAATTGTTCTTGCTTTTCCGCTATGCTTGTGCTTTCTTGCTTCCAGGTCATGGATACTCCCATTTGCCTGACTTGCGTTCGCCACCAGAATGGCTTTCCGAGTCGAATTACTACCGAGAGGCTAAATAAGGTTTTCTTTCTTCGGATTCGCATATTCACTGCACCAAATTTGCGCCTAGTCCTCGGGGAAACTTATGTGGAATCCTGTAGAAACTCGTTTTCTCACGATTGCGGATACTGATTGTTTTTGCTTGTTTTTCCTTGTTTTTGATTTTTTTGAGGTTTTCGCTAAATAAGAAAATCGTACGATTTTGAAAGAAAATGCTTCTAAAAACCCTAGTAAATACTGGAAAGTAAATACTGAAGCAAATAGACTTCTAAAACGATAACACATGAATTTATTATTCATTCCAGATGATTACAATGATGAATCTCTGACATGCAGACAAAAAAGCAAAGCAAAGCGTAATATTTGAAAACCTGATTTCTGTTTGCAGCCGCCTATAGAAGGCATAAAAAGTACGGCCCATCCAAAACACAGACTTCTCCCTCCGCCAAAAGGTTGCAGATGCTTCCTGAGTGATAGGTGTCCACTGTGGTGAAGTCAAAAAGCCAAGAAGCAAGGCGTTTTTGCCCAGAGGAGAAAGTACAGCCTTTGCTGCAGCAAGTATGGCCTGTACCAGCAACTATGAAGTCCGTACCACCTTGAATAATGTGCCAGACAAAGAAATAAACCTAGCCGCTCAAGATATCACTTTTCCCTGACGAATATTGATCAATCCCTGAATGATAACTTCACAATAAGCTCTGTAATAACTTTTGAATGAAGCTATTCCACTGACAAGCAATAAATCAGCTGATATTTCACAGCCTCTGAACTGCAAACACTGAAGATGGCTCGTTCTGCAATGCAATAGAAAACTAAAACCCTTGGCTTCATTCTCTGAAGAAGGAAATGGCTAAAATCGATTCACATATGCATAATGAATGAATTTCTCTCAAAGAAAACTTATATCTCCTCAAATAGGTCGATTTCCTTAAAAAGGCATCATTTAAATAAAATTTAAATTTTCACTTTTAATTCTTCAATAGTTTTGGGCGCCCTTTTAATAAAATGATTAATTAAAAAGTGGCCCCTTCTTCATGATGGTCGACCCCTTCAATAAGTCACTTAAGTTATAATATTAATTTACATTATAACTTTATAATATAAGCTTCAATTAAATTAATATTTATTTTAGCAAATAAATATTAATATCTCTCTCTCAATATAAGTCCAAATGACAAACCATCTGAAGCCGGATGATAAGTGACTGAATCTGCATATGACTAGACCATACTGCTAAAAATAGCAGGGGTGCTCCGCTGAGTGTCTCCCCTTACTAAAAATAGTAAATCAAGCAAACGATGTCTGAAAGACCCCGAACAAAAGCCAAACTGAATAGTTCTAACAACTGAAGCCAAGCCATGCCTCGACAAGACCTCTATCCTCCATATTAGCCTACGAGGACCACATAATAGGCTAATCTCAAGTACTGAGAGATGTCAATTAGAAGGGGACATTACAAATCCAGAGCGTATTATAGCTTGAATTCAGACTTGGCTTCACGGTTCATAGCCTTGCTCCTGGACCTTGGGCTTTTTGTTGCTGAAGTTTGCACAACTACGAATATGATAGTGCGGCCTGATTTTTTGGGGAACTTGGACTACGTCCTTTCTATTGCACATCTAGCCATTGGAATTCCCTCTGCTAATGATATTCCTCTGTTTCTGGAATGAGGAGAATTAGTGCCCATCCGGCCTTTCCTGACTAATCTCCATACCCTTAACCTTGATGTTCATAGGGACAACGCTTATTTGGGATATACTGCCCTCATCAAAGAAGCATCCCAAATTGATTGATTAGCCACCCTACTGCTTTAAGCTCTACTCCCTTTTTTTCCTTTTTGCACTTTTTTACCCTTTTTACAGCGAGTAATGTTGTATGTCCATGTATATAAGAAATATACATATATATATATATGAAAATTTTGCTTTTCGCATATTAATTGTGTATTTACTATGCATGGTTTTATTAATTTTCAATTCCCAATGCAATGTTTAAAGAAAATTTCAATTCACTCTCATGTGTGCTTTAAGTTAAGCAGAAATCGTTAATGTCGAGAACAAACCAGAAAGCAAAAAAAACAAACCCTACAAAAACAAACTAACCTAACTAACTAAAATTAACCCTAAGCAAACGATTAACCCTAACTAAGCAATTTACCCTAACCTCTACTACTATCCTCATAGTATTCTTTGTACGAATCACAGCAGGCTTGTCTTTAAATGCACTTCAATACATTTCAAATATCCTAATGTAACAATGAATTATCTTAACTTTTTGGCATTTAACAAATGTAAATTCAAATGCATACTTCCCAACAAATTGGCTTATATGTATGAAAGCAACCTCATTAAAGGTAGATCGCACACACCTTTGCTGGCTTCCCCATACTCTACCTTCTTCTAGTACTGGTTCATGGTTTTCTTCTTTGCTATGTTCTGCTCCATGAACGACTGCACTCATTTCTTGATTCTCTTCCTCTCCAAGATTTTCCAAGTCCTTGGCTCTGTCTTCACTCTCAATAACACTATTCACTTCATTAGACCAAGCAATAACATAATTTACATTATCATCAAAGAGAGAAAAGGTAAAAGCTTGATATTCTGTATTATGCACGAAATCAAGAATTTCTTCCCCTTTAACTCGTGGATTTTAAGTTAAGAACGAAAAGCACGTGTCTCGCGCTCATTTTTCCCACTCTTCACTTTCATTGTCACCTTCCACGTGTGAGAAAATTGATGACTCATCACTTTTACTTTCACATTCTAGACGTGTTGTTTCCAAATCTTGATGTACTTGCCTTTTCTCCTGCAAAACTTCAAGAATTTCCTCATTATAATTACAGTTAATAAATTTGTTAGATTTAGCAATTAATTTTCCAGTATTCTCAAGTTTGCTAGGGTTAGGCATCTTTTTAGAATTCAAACTTCTTTCCTTTAACAGTTCTTGTCTTCTAGCAGTTAAAGACCCTTGCGTTAACGGAATCACATTGTAAGTAGCCAGACTCACCCTAGTTAAAAAAAATTCACAATCAAGTTCACTATGATCACTGTTATCATGAATTCTACTCTCGATGACCCTACCAAAGCTGAACAAACTCAAAGGATAAAGCCTCCAGTTAAGGATTTTCCGGAGCTCATCAACGTCCATTTTACTTTCCATTACTAGCTTGCTTAGACTTTTGCCTCACAAGCAACTTTCAAACTTGAAACCGGAGCAACAATACTAATTCCAGACAAAATCTAGAGATGGCCTTCCTTCTAGCACTAGTTCTTGTTTATCACGATGTCAGTCGCACACCAACAGTGCAAATAAATCCTCACAGACCAACCGCGGGAACCTATCTTTACTTGAAAGATTGCACCAGGACAAACCTAAATCTTAGGCTCACTGAACTTAATCCCAAGGCTCATTTATGTCAAGTCTTGACCATAGGTTTGCATCAAGGTTCATTGTGATAATGTTAATCACAAGGGGTAAACGGTTTTTTCAGGTTCTCAAAGGAATCATAGGGATAGGTAAAATATGATCTCGGTCTGATCATTCAACAATTTCATGAAATCGACAAATTTGCAATAACATTTCATGAATTTAAAATAACTTGATTTCACTTAAGTAAATTTTGCTTTAAGCATTCAACAATATCATGGAATCAAAAGATTTGCAATAAAATTTCCATTCATTCACCTCTTTTTTGGAACATTTTTTGAAATTTAAACATCTATTCTAATAAAACATTAAAAGTACTGAAAAAGTAAAGTTTCTCCCAGATATTATCCACACATGCCTCAAGAATTAACCAAATTAGAGCAAACCATTCCATACGTCACCAAATTGCTTCACAGCTAGGCACAGAATGATGCGAGCTTTTGAAGACAGGGGGGATTATTTGACACTGGATAGGTTCTATATGCACCCTTAAACGACACAGCACATAGTCTTGTCTAGCAAGAACAAACAATCAACTACATAAGATTTCATATCAGGAGATAGCTTTCAAATTGGCTCTGATATTGATTAGCTTCTATGTGCATACAAGCATTGAAACGAGACTCGCTAGGACTCGACGAGTCCCGAGTCACCTTGCTTGCCAAGTCCTACTAACGAGACTCACCTAGAATCGGCAAGTCCAGCGAGTACACCAGACTCAGCGAGTCCAGCCAGACCCCTGCAAGGGGTGTTGCCCCTTGACCCCATTGGAGGCACTACCCCCAAACCCCCACATGGGGCGCTGCCCCCAGACCCCCGCAATGGGCATTACCCCTTGACCCCACTACAACATTTGATGTCATGGAGTTCATATTTGATAAGTTTTGTATACATCTAAGTGTGCCATTTCCTTGAGCAGCTCAGCTACAATTTGTGTTTATACTTATATGATCGATGTATACTTGTGTTAGTGATGAGTACCTTGATTGGATTGACCGGGCAAATAGAGAGGCTAAGGCTATAGCCATGGCAGAGGAGGAGGCTAAAGCACGAGCAAACACATCCACAACTAATGTTGGTGAGAGTGGCATGGAGTCACAAGCGGAGACTATGGCTGCAGTTGCTACATCATCTAGGACCCACCTTAGATGCCTTCGTAGGAAGGATGCAGACTTCTTTGAGCCATAGACTTGTAGTTATTGTTTTGATATTTCATATTTGTTTGGAACATTTAATGTCATGGATTTCATATTCCATGAGTTTTGTATAGATTTGACTCTATTTATATAGCTAAGTGTGCTATTTCCTTCAGCAGCTCGGCTACAATTTGTGTACTTTATACTTATGTGATAGATGTATACCTATGTATGTGATCAAATTTGCTTCTATTGAATGATGTTATTGTGTCTTTAAGGTTTATTCAATAAAGGGTGCTTGAAACAAGCTTTAAATCCTTAAAAATCTCTAAATTTCTAGGGTTTTTTCATTTTGCCAAATCTGCGCCGAGTCTGGGCACCAAGTCTAGAGTCCTGAGACGAGTCACCCTAGTCAAGTCCGAGTCTCATTACTATGCATACAAGTTTTTAATTTGGAATAGAACAGAAAACAGGAAAAAGAACAAAACTAAAAGAAGTTTTGGTTCTCCAACATCCACAAATTCTCAACTTAACCTAAAATGAAACATCTCCCAGCCTTTTATAACAAGACACTTGGGAAATTCAATCAATACATGAAAGGGAATCCAAGGGACGAATCACAACAAGGCACGTGGAATATGACAACTAGCAGGAGAATTCTTGATGAAGTCAACGGAGGTCAACCTTCATTAGCACGTTAATATCCTTCGGGATCTTCATCTTTGTAATATAGCCAAGATAGTAACTTGAATCTGAATAGATTTGTCAAACAAAATGTAGGGGCTTCACAAATATAAGGAATGATCAAGTGGACATAGAAAAATATCAAGAGATCTGCATCCACCGGCTTTATGCTTCCACATTTTCGTTCTGCCTCAAGCTTAAAACTCTCGAGAACAAGTCACACCGGAGGTTGGCACATTCTTTCACCTCATTCATAATACCCGGTATCTAACAACTTCAACTTTTTACCAAAATAGACTTTCCTGGATCACAGATTTTATCAGAACCTCCACATTTCCCGGACCATTACTCCTGAACCGGAACACTTTACCAAAACCTTGTTTTGACATTTTAACACTTATGGCCTTTCGATACCCGGTACACTTGAATCACGTACTACTCCAAAAAAATTCTTTTCCACTTTAACTCCCAGTGATCCTTTCTTTGGCTGACCAGCACCTGCCATAAGCATTACTTTTTGCTTGGATCCCCAAGTCTTACAATCTTGGGGCGTGTTGTGAGACCACACAATAGGGCCCACCTCCTTTAAAGGCCTAAAATAGGACATACCTGTTTTTTTGTCTTAAATCAAAGCTATTTTCATGTATTTCTATGGCTGAGACTTGTCATTCCCTTCTCATTCATCTGCTGAGCAGCAACCAAGGTAGAATGATGGACATCATTTAAATGACATTGTGAACATGAAGGGAAATTTAGGAGCTTCGTAAAGTGTGTCTTGTGGAGAAGAAGGTGATGTCAATGACTTAAGATAGCAGTCACTTAAAAAGGTGCCAAACTTGAATTTGAGTGACATGAGCAACAAGAATGTGAGTTGGCTAGTCCTCGAGATGAAAAAATAACGAAAATAGCCACCTGAAGATCAAATAGAAGAACCTGAAGAAGTAGGATCAGGTTTGTTAACAACATGAATGTAATGTCCCCTCTTTTAATCCCTTTCCTAGGTCGGCCAAAGTGAAAGCAAGTGGTGAGTTGGCCCTCTTGAAGGTAATAAAATTTAAGTCTTGCTCGGCCAAAGGTAGTGGGGTGCCAATAAGACTAGGGGTCGGCCCTGAGATGGGGAAAAAATAAGAAATTAATAGCAATTTTGCCTAGGTCAGCCAGGATAGAGAAGGAGGTAAACATGTATAAATACAAGATCTTGTGAAGCATTTTAGATCATATTAGGAATTGTTTTTCTATTCCTTGGGTCTGCACTTTTCAGCAGCATATGCTTTAGGATGAAAACCCTATTGCATTATGGAGAAGTTGGACGAAACCCTAGCTTCTTCAAGGGAGAACTTCATGACGGAAGTTCCTATGTGCTTCAATGGAGATTATGCTAGTTTCATGTTCACTTTTGCATCAGCATTTAGATATCTTATTTGAAAGGCTAGTTGTGCAAGTTGGAGGTTCTACTTCAGATTTTCTAGGGTGGCAAAGCCCTAACATCAGTCTAGCAGGCCAATGCAACCCTTGGTAGGATTTTAGAGTTGTTACTTCATCATTTAGTTGCATGTTTGTGGCTGGAGCAACTTCGCCCCGCTAGGGATAGTTTTGCATCTGCATAATTGGGGTTTCTTCATGTTGTGGTGCATTTCTGAGGCCCAATTTCCTTTGTAAGTTGCATTCATATTTTAGCAGCAGACTGGAGGTTGAATATCAGAAATATATTGGCTCATATTGATGAATCTAGTCGAACTATGTTGATGATTTAATGCTATTGTGATCTGCTATAAGTTTACCTACTTTTGGTTGCATTATGCACTGCTGTTCATGCACAGATAAACTCAGAAAATCATATCTGCACACTAGGGTTTAAACAGAAATTGAAAATCAGAAAACAAGGGCATCATTTTATGTTACAAAAATCAGAAATTTTGCATATATAATGTTTGGGATATTTCAATGAAGAGCCTTAAGGTGTACACTGAGCAAGAGAAATCAGTTTGTAGGTGACAAAGGCAAGCAAGATGAGGACCTGACATGAAGGAGTCTTTAAGTGTCACATCAGACTGTCAGGCATGCCTGACAGCAGTTTGCAAGATTTCTTAGTGACAAGAGTGAAGGAATTAGGCACCTAGCAGTCATAGTCATTAACTAAAGTGACATCAACACATAGAAGAGGCATCAAAGACTGTTAAAGAAGTGGTATAAGTAACTCATAAGTGTGCCCAGCAGAGGTTTTAAGTGACAAGGGTACCTTAAATGAATGCCTAGGTCTATGTTTTACCAAGTAAAGTAGCAGCATCAGTGAAAAACAACCACCTGATTGTCTGTTTACTGACATAGGAGGGTCTAAAATGCACATATGACAGTCATGACTAGTCTTAAATGAAAAGGAACGTATAAGGTGTGCCTGGTGTGATAAGAGGTAGTTTAAGTGACAAAGGTGAGTTCTTTAAGCAGACAAGGCAGTAAAGACATGATTCAAGTAGCAGAAATTGTAATCAGGCATACCTGGGAGTTAGGCATGTTAATTAAGTGACTTGACTGGCAGAAATGCATGCCTAATGGGCAGAGTTTGCATCTTAGGGGTTTGAAGTCATCATAAAAGCATGCCTAACTGCTGCTATCATGCTTTTAAGTGACAAAGAGACCCAAAAAGGGCACCTAGCACCAAAAATGCATTGTTAGATACTCAACTGTTAAAGAGGACAGAAATTAGCACCTGGGTGGTGTTAAAATGAAAATAGCTGCCTTTTGGAGTGCCTATGTCAGTTTAGAAATTGAGTATAAAGTTAACTGACATGCTTTACTAGAAAGAATGCTTGCTTACTGATTCATGACAAGGTAAATATAAAATGGTGCCTAGCAGAGAAGATAAAGATTTAGGCGACAGAAGTATGTAAAACAAGTGCCTAGGCCTGTCAAATCAGCACTTGAGGAACAAACATAACGAGAATTAATGCCTGGGTATGCTATTGCAAGGGTTCCCATCCTCCAATGCAAACAGTGATTACAGACTATGTTACCGGTCTGCAGCGGTGAAGGCCTGGGTCCCGGTCTGGTCCGGCCTGGGTCCAAGGTCCGGGCCCAAGTCCAGTTCCCTGTGGGTCCAGACAAGCTCTGGCCCACAGCATGTGGGTCCGGCCTTGCTGAACCCGGGGGGCACCCAAGGCAAATTTGGCCCCTTCACGTTAGCCTCACTTTTCACATTTTTTTTTACTTTCTTAATATTTTTTTGACTTTTTTCTGACTTTAAAACATTAAAAAAATTCTCCAACACTAATTTATGCCTCCTAAAACACCTAATAGGCAAAAACAAACTCATTTATCAATTTGTGAATGAAAAACAATACTTTTTACCTCCATTGCTAAACTTATTTTCTTGCTTGCCATTGCACAAATAGAGTTGAAGATTGATCGTTGAATGTTTGAAGTTGGTTGCTGTGCTATTCCTAAACATT
This sequence comes from Sequoia sempervirens, assembly GCA_007258455.2. Taxonomy (NCBI): domain Eukaryota; kingdom Viridiplantae; phylum Streptophyta; class Pinopsida; order Cupressales; family Cupressaceae; genus Sequoia; species Sequoia sempervirens. The sequence goes on along the minus strand of VDFB02125004.1, from coordinate 85,639 downwards.
TGAAAGTGTTCGTTTGTTGCCAAGAAGATCATAGAGGAAGATTTCTTCAAAAGAGGTAGGTTTTTTGAAGTTTTTTTTTTCTACAATTTTTTTTACAAATGAACTCTCTTGTTTTGTTTTGAAGTTTTTGTTTTGTTTTCATTCTTCTAGGTATCTCTAACACATGTTTAATTTTTTTAAATGAATTAAGTTATTTAGTTTCAATACTTTGAAATTCTTAACTATAAGTGGAATCTAAACTTATCCAATGAAAATTGGTCTGCCATTCTATAAGTGATATGGTCAAATAGTTTGGAGCCAAAAAAGAGTTTGCTTTAAGTGGCTTCTTCTTAAGAAGCCATCCATTGGTTCTATTCTTTCTAATTTTAGCCTGTCCCCCTGAGTCTATGATCTTCTGAACACCTTTTCTTTGATTGCAAGTATGCTTGTAATCTCCAGTATGGTTGGGCTCATTACAATGATTTTTCATGGAGTGAAGTCTTATTTGGTTATGTGAATAGTTCTGATGATTTTCTTAAGTTTTGTTTAGTCTTATCTACTAAGATTCTTTAGTATATTTGGAGGTAAAAATGAAGAAGTATTCCAAAACAAGAGGACATGCCTTACAGAGTCTCTCAGTGAACTCACTCTTCTGCATATTGTTGTGCAGTTTAATATGCTCTTGGGAATCCCCATGAGCAGGTTTTTTATTTCCTGAAAGATGGTTTCGCTACTACCTACAGAAAGGAGATCAAAAAGGCTCACTTTTGGCCTCATGATATAAGGGCTACAGATGAACAGTTTATTAAAAAACATATGGAACAGCAAAAGGAATATATAATTAGTTATAGGTCAGGGGGTTATGGCTTTTGCACTCCTCTAGGTGTACTTATAATTCTAATTTACTTAAATAAAGAAAATTTTCCCATAACCAATTTCCAAAACGAGCATCTAAGAATTCTAAAATTTCTTATTTGGATGGTTCTTTTGTGTTCTCAATACTTACCTAATACTGTTTAGGCAATGTTTTACACTCCTAAATAAGAAATTTGATAAGAATTGGGTTAACTTGATGGTTAGCAAGATGGGTACGTTGCTGCTTGACTGAAAAGCCCAAAGAAATTTTGAACAAGCTATGGAAACAATCTATATTGATACGAATTATATCAAACATAACAAGTTTTGTTGGACCTTAGGCTCACAGTTTTAGCCATACAAGAAATTATGTCTCATAAAACCTAGTTCTTTGTATTTCAAAAAGGTATGAAACCATGCATATTGATATGGATGCTGGATCTTAATCCCAATCTCAACAGTGTTTACAAGGCATGCAGTCATATCTCATAAACCCTAGCTGCTTGTATTTGAATATGTCATAGCTTTCAGATAAATATGACCCAACTGAGTTATTACTAAAAAAATTATCATTTCTCTAACAGATTGCCGGCGGGATAAATATGGCAAAACTATTTCAGTGTTTAAATTATGTTCATATAGTCAGCACAAGTAAATCTTTACAAACTACATATTGACAACACTAACCTTGTCTCTGGCATCAGGATTGTGAGCATAGACATCACCCACTAGAGTAAGGGCTTTTGCTGAATGAGGCATGGCCTTTAGGGCTTCACGAGCTGCCATTAGGGCATCTTTTGGCTTTAAAATTGCTAAGTTTCCACGCACAAGGCCTGTAACACAATCACTCAAATTTTACATATAAAATTTTATAGTAAAAAATGACAAGATTAATAAAGGAAAATCATAAATGAAAAACTAGGCAGAAAGTCTAAAAATCCAAGAATGAAAGCACATAAGAAGTTAGATTAAGAAAATATTGAACATAAATGGACTTCAGGTTAGGAGTCAGAACACTAGATAGTAGGTATTTATCATTATTATACTCTGTTGAAAAATGAAATTGTCTAAACTAGTCAATATCAGATCATCTTCCTTTAACATATATAAACATTAAGCCTCACAAATCTTTTTCTGTTTTTCAGCTCACATAAAACTGATTGTTTCCTCTCTCCTTAATTTTCCAATTGGTCATCTGTCATCTAGAAGCATGTGAAACATGGCACTAAACAAAGTTTGCAGGATAGTCGTGCATAGAGAGCACATTCTCATTTTTCACTTGTCATTTTACATGATGAAACTAATTTGGTCAATTCTTGATAAAGGATCAACAAAAGGAGTGGTACTCTGAACACAGTTTGGTCACCCACTCAGCATTATAGAAGCAAGTTGATTTTTCATGGTACACTGAAAGGTAGGTAATCCTCAACTGGCAGATTATGATGGAATTTTGAAGAATCAAAAGGGAGAGCCCATCCTCACCTAATTTAAAGCATTGAGAAAAAGCAACAATAACTATGCCAAAGTAAAATCTATTTGTGGGGTTTACTAATTGCAAGAGAGAGGAAATGGATGAATATCGAAATTAAAGGTGACACAAGGATAATCATAGAACCTATCAAGAAAGGAAATGGGAAGCATTGGCAGCTGAATAAGGTAATTAAAAATCATAAGATTTTGCAAAGCAAATTTTACATGCAAATCTCACTCACATGAAGAAACAGGGTAGAAGGGTAACTGATTCTTGCCAATTGCATGGAGGGAGGGGGATTATCCTTTAATGATTCCAAAGTGCCTGTGACTAAAATCATAGAATAATCTTCCACTCCACTGATTTAAATTCTAAAATTACTAATGATATGCCAATTATTAGCTCAATAAGGGTTGAAAATGATTAAGGCATATAAAATAAAAGAAAGCAAATTGGATGTGCAAACAGAATGTTTTACATTGCCCATATGTGATAGTTATCACTTTGAATGTGAGGTTTAAAGCCTTCATTGAACATAATTTATCCTCCAATTTTCAAATCCACAAAAAAGAGATTGCTTGGCAACAGCACCTCAACCAAACATATGTTTCTTTTTAGCTCTCTGCAAATTGTTCTGTCACTTTCAAGCACAAAGACTCCCTAAATTTGTATACACTACAATGAAATATCAGAAGGAATATTGGCACTGAAATTCATTGTGCACATTCTCCTCTTTTATTTGTGTTCTCTGTGTATAGAAAATATGAGGAAAACGGGATCAAGTGTGTGTTTTTCTTCTGTGAGCAATAGGGCAGGAAAGTCAAGTAATGGTTGATTTAGGGATAAAATTGCCATGTCCCTGCACATATAATCATTCCAGTAAGATTGACGCCCAAGGGAGATTACCCAGCACTTGTAACGACCAACCCCCTGATTTTTTTCTGGTTTGTTCCCTGATTCCTCCAACTGCTGTTTGTTGTTTCTGAGTTTGCAGCTTGCTGTCTATAAGTTTGTGAGATGTTTTGCAAAGGTTTCTTCATAGAGTTTGCATGTTTCTTGGCGTTTCATGAAATATACAACAAGAGAATATAATGGATAGGAGCATACTAGAAAAGAACACATACAGAAGCTATATAAATCTGATCAAATGCAGAACTATTACAGGCTTCCGAAAATATTAGTAAACTCAAATATATAGCATTTTCAGACCTGAAAGAGCTACAAATTTGCATAAGAAAGAGTTCCAAGAGGCCACGCCCAGCAATTCATCATCACCCCCCTACACCCTTGCTTGACCATGTTGATGTTAGAGCAGCGTCGGGCTGCTACTTCCAGTGCATCTCATCTCCTTGAAGACAATTCAAATGATAGCCTAAACGGCTATTTGAATTGGAATATTACATTTAATGAAGAGGTACGATTTATATGAAATAATATTTAATTATTGTGGAGGCGCGAATTCATGAAGAGGCTCAATCTTGATGTGGCCAACATCATATTTTGTGGATGCAATTTCATTAAGAGACATTTAATATTTATTAAGTGGAGCCGACTTCATTTATGAAGAGACACCATCGTTTGTTTGAGACACATCTTTTGAATGGAGGCCGACATGAAGGATTCAAGGGATGCATCTCTCCCTTTCACTTTTATATATAATCGATGGACATTTCATTGTACACATCAATTCATATATACTCATTCAGTTCGTAGTTCATCACAAGTTCAAGTTTCATAAGTGCGAGTTTACCTCAAGAGCAGATCGTTATTTTTGTAGAAGGCTGAGATCATTATCAGCAGATTGCTTCATTTTGTATATGTGTTGCATCAGATTGTGGTACTTATATTTGTCCTTCATATTGGCCTCTTGTAAAGGAGACAATTCTTGTTGACATTCAATATATAAGAGATATATTGTTGCTGGGGTTTTCTCCCTCAAGTGGAGGGTTTTCCCAGGGTATCTGCTGTGTCATTGTGTTATTTTTGAATTAAATTTATGTGCTCTAATCTGATCATAAAATCTAACATGGTATCAGAGCGGGTTTGAAGAAGATCTTGATCAGATTAAGTCTTGCAGCAATACTCTTTATTCTCTTTCTCATCTTTGATCACTTCTATCTCTTCATCAAGATGGTGAACGGTCTCAAGATCGAGCACAGACTTGAGGGAGCAACAAATTTCACATCTTGGAGATTCAGAATTATGCTCACCTTGGAGGAAAATGAATTGGCTGAGTTAGTGGAGAGCAAAGTCCCCGAGCCTATGGATGAGGAAGAGAAGGTTAGGTGGAAGAAGAAAGATACTAAGGCGAAGAAGATGTTAGTTGACTCTGTGAAGGATCATATTGTTCCAATCATCTCCAAGTTGAAGACGGCAAGGGAGATGTATGAGATCAACAACACAAGTTGTGCACTTGCATTAGAGCAACAACTTCATCATGTTAAGATGGCGAAGGAGAATCTGTCGTCACTTACTTCATGAAGATTGCCGAGTTGAGAGATCAGCTCTCTACTATTGGTCATATTGTTGATGACAAGGATTTGATCATGTTGGCTCTCAATGGTTTTCCTTCATCTTGGGAGTCTTACATTCAAAGAATCAGTACAAGATCAAAACTTCCCAAGTCTGATCGTTTAAGGGCAGACTGCATTCAAGAAGAGTCTAGGTTGCCTACGAGAGGTATTGGTCAAAGCTCCACTAATGAAGACATTCATGTTCTCGCCACTCAATTCTCGAAGAAGAAAGGGAAAGATGGAAAGAAAGGATATTTCAAGAGGAATAGAGATAAAGGAACCGATGGTGCTCCTACATTCAAGAAGAAGAGGGATCTCTCCCGAGTCCAATGTTTTAGATGTGACAAGTATGGTCACTATGCAAAGGACTGTCCAACCAGGCCTAACCAACAGGCTTCCATTGCAGATGTTGATGAGGTCTCTCCGCAGAAGGATTCAAGTGAATACCTATTATATTCGGCCCTGTCAAGCAATGTACCTACCGACACCAACACTTTGTTGATTGATAGTGGTGCCTCTCACCACATCACCAGATTTAGGGAGCATCTAACTGATTTGGTCGAGAGAGATTCTAGTGAACAAGTCATTATTGGAGATGATGCTTGTTACTCTGTGAAAGGAGTTGGGACCTCCTCTCTTCACTTGGATTTCGGCATTTCCTTGCAGTTGAGTGATGTGTTATTTGTTCCAAGCATCAAGCGAAACCTTGTTTCCATTTCAGCCTTGGAAGACAAGGGGTACCAAGTTGCATTTTCAAAAGGCAAAGTTCTTGTGTGGACAAAGAACTCAAATTTCAAGACTGCTCGAGTGATTGGAGTTAGACATGAGAGCCTCTACAGACTATGCACTCGTCCACATCAGGCTCTATTGCATGATTCTTCAAGTTTGTGTGAACTTTGGCATCGAAGATTGGCTCACCTTCACTTTCGAGCTCTACCTATCATGGAAAGAATGGTCACGGGCCTTCTGAAACTCAACCAGGAGCATGAAGGTACTTGCAGAGGCTGCGCTTTGGGTAAGAATACAAAAGGTCCATTTCATAGTAGAGAAAGTAGATCAAATGTATTCTAGATCTTATTCATTCTGATTTATGTGGTCCAATGCCGGTTGCTTCCTCGAGTGGTTTCTTGTATTACATTATTTTTATTGATGACTACTCTAGAAAGACTTGGATTTATTTCTTGAAATCTAAAGAATCTGAGGAGGTATTAGAGAGGTTCAAAGAATTCAAAGCTCAGGTAGAGAATTTATCCGGGAAGAGGATCAAAGTCTTGAAATCCAACAACGGAGGAGAATACACTTCTACCAGCTTTCATAATTTTTGTATTGAAGCAGGGATTAAGAGGGAGTTTTGTGTCCCTTATAATCCTCAACAGAACGGTGTTGCTAAAAGGAAGAACAAATCTATTGTGGAAGCAGCCAAAGCCATGATTCATGACCAAGATCTGCAAACCTTCCTTTGCATTAAAGCATCCAGGACAGTTGTTTATGTTCAGAATAGAAGCTCACACCGAACCTTGGAGAACATAACTCCCGAAGAAGCATTCACAGGGGTGAAGCCAGAAGAAAGTCATTTGAGGATCTTTGGATGTCCAGTGTATGTTCATGTACTGAAGGACAAGAGGACAAAGTTGGAACCTTCTGGCAAGAAGGGGATATTTGTAGGTTATAGTGAGACATCAAAAGCCTACAAAATCTCCATTTCGGGTCAGAAGTTGATTGAGATCGGTAAAGATGTCACATTTGAAGAGGATGTTGCATTCAGAAAATCCAAGGGCACTCATATGGAGATCGATAATGAAGAGTCTCCTCAGGATATGGAAGTTGACCATGCTCCTAAGATTCAGAGGGAAGCTCCAGAATCTAAAGAAGATGATGATCCAGTTGAACCCTTGGAACCTATTGAGCCCTTGGAACCTACTGATGGGCCTACAGATATTGTGATTGGAAGAAAAAGACCTCTTTGGGCAAGGGCAACAATGCAAGAGGCAGAAAGGTTTGCAACTCCGAGAGGAACTTTCAAAGAAAGTAAGAGACCTCATAAGTTTTCCAGTTATGTAGCATTGATGAGTAAGATCATTGAGTCTGAGCCTTCTAGTGTTGAGGAAGCTTCTAGTCAGCAGGTTTGGAGAGATGCTATGGCAGAAGAGTATCAATCCATTCTCAATAATGATGTTTGGCACATCGTACCTAGACCTGAAGGCAAATTTGTGCTATCTTCTAAGTGGCTCTTCAAGATCAAGCATCCGGCTAATGGGAGCATTGAGAAGTACAAGGCTAGGCTCATGGCTAGAGGATTTTCACAGAAAGAGGGAGTTGACTATGAGGAAACCTTTGCTCTAGTTGCTCACTATACTTCAGTCAGGACCATCATTGCTATTGCAACATCTAAAGGATGGAAGATTCACCAGATGGACGTGAAGACAACATTTCTAAATGGTGTAATCGAGCAAGAGGTATACATTGAGCAACCTGATGGTTTTGAGGTGCATGGGAAGGAGTCTCATGTGTGCAGGCTGAAGAAGGCTTTGTATGGCCTTAAGCAGGCTCCTCGTGCTTGGTACGAAAGGAAAGATCGTTACCTAATAAGCTTGGATTTCTCCAAGAATGATGTTGATTCAAACCTCTGCTTTAAGGTAATTGATGGTGAAGCATTGATCTTGGTTTTGTATGTTGATGATTTGATTCTTACTGGAGAAGATAACCTCATTATCAAATGTAAGGAGTTAGCTTCTGAATTTGAAATGAAGGATCTTGGTCTCATGCACTACTTCCTTGGTTTAGAAAAATGGTAGAAGCCTGAAGAGATGATTCTAAGTCAAGGGAAGTATACCATTGATATTCTGAAGAGATTTGGTATGATGGATTGCAAATCCATGCCTACGCCTATGGAGACCAACTTGCATAAGTTGAAAGAGGTTGCAGCTAGCTTAGATCTGGTGGAGTCTACGATGTACAGGCAGTTGACTCGATCGTTAATGTATCTAGTCAATACTAGACCAGATATTTGCTATGCCCTGAGTGCACTTAGTCAGTTCATGTGTGAACCAAGGCAAATACATCTAGTTGCAGCAAAACATATCCTAGGATACTTGTCTGGCACAATTGGATATGGGTTGAGATATTCTTCAGGTGTGGATTTGAAGCTGCATGGTTATACTGATTCTGATTGGGCAAGGTGTGTTACTGACCAGAAGAGCACCTCTAGAGGTTGCTTCAGTTTGGGGTCTGTGATGATATCCTGGTGTAGCAAGAAGCAGTCTTCTATGGCATTGAGTACAACAGAGGCCGAGTATATTGCAGCTTATATGGCAGCCCGAGAAATAGTGTGGCTTCGGAAACTCCTTGCAAGATTGCTTGGACAATCAATGGAGCCAACTGTCATTCATTGTGATAATCAAAGTTGTGTGAAGTTTTATGTCAACCTTGTGTTTCATAACAGAACTAAACATGTTTATATCAGAGATATGGTATTGGGGAAAGCAATTCAGTTGAAGTATATCAGCACTGATGAGCTGATGGCAGACATTCTCACCAAGCCTCTCTCCAGAATAAAGTTTGTGTACTTTCGAGACCAGCTTAGTATGGTGGAGAATCAAGCCCTAGCTGAGGAGTCTTAGTATCAGTGAACTTCTTTAATGCATTTCTCTTTGAGAGAGATTTGAGGTGAAAGCCCTTGCTTCCACCCTCTAGGAGAGCCATGGTGGATGTCATGTGTGTGACTCCATGACAACATCACATGAGAGAGTCCGTGATGATTTTTCTTGTACTTGTGTTTTCACCCTCTGGGAGAGCCATGGTGAACGTCACGATGAGGTGACATCACGTTGAGTGATGAGCACTTGTACATACCATACATGGGTGTAGCCACGCTAGTTGATATCACGATGAGGTGATTTCTTTTCTTTCCACATATGGGAGTAGCCATTGTGGTTGACATCACGATGAGGTGATATGCCTTATACAGCTGGAAGTATCCTCCCTAGCTGAGAGGGAGTGTCAATGTTATAGAGTAGCGTCGGGCTACTACTTCCAACGCATCTCGTCTCCTTGAAGACAATTCAAATGATAGCCTAAACGGCTATTTGAATTGGAATATTACATTTAATGAAGAGGTATGATTTATATGAAATAATATTTAATTATTGTGGAGGCGCGAATTCATGAAGAGGCTCGATCTTGATGTGGCCAACATCATATATTTTGTGGATGCGATTTCATTAAGAGACATTTAATATTTATTAAGTGAAGCCGACTTCATTTATGAAGAGACACCATTGTTTGTTTGAGACACATCTTTTGAATGGAGGCCGACATGAAGAATTGAAGGCATGCTCCCTTTCACTTGTATATATAATCGATGGACATTTCATTGTACACATCAATTCATATCTATTCATTCAATTCATAGTTCATCACAAGTTCAAGTTTCATAAGTGCGAGTTTACCTCAAGAGCAGATCGTTATTTTTGTAGAAGGTTGAGATCATTATCAGCAGATTGCTCCATTTTGTATCTGTGATGCATCAGATTGTGGTGCTTATGTTTGGTCTTCATATCGACCTCTTGTAAAGGAGACGTTTCTTGTTGACATTCAATATATAAGAGATATATTGTTGCTGGGTTTTTCTCCCTCAAGTGGAGGGTTTTCCCAGGGTATCTGCTGTGTCATTGTGTTATTTTTGAATTAAATTTCTGTGCTCTAATCTGATCATAAAATCTAACAGACCACGTCCAAGGTCCTGAATAAAAGGTCTTCAATGGTGAATGGGGGAAAGATGTTTCCAACCCACAAATCTGTCACAAGCTTCAAAGCCAACCAACTAGAAGGTGACCCAGAATATGGCGCTAAGCTGCAATGAGCAGTCAGACCCAGAAATAAAGGCATGGCAGCAATATTAATAAATCTCCAAGGAATAAGCACCCAGCTGTCATCAAACTGAAAACCAACTCTCCCTGCTCCCAGCAACTCAAATGTTGTTAAAACAACCTTTCTTATTCAGCATCATAAGCCATTCAATGGCAGTTTATCACTATTAAAACCCTCTACCAGGGACATCCCTCTCTAAAGTTTGACCTGCTCTATAAAATTGGGTTCTTCAACAAAGAAAGTGCTCAAGTACTCTTTGGAAGCGCCGTTGTGAGAAGCTTCTTATGATTCAATACCCATTTTAAAATCTCTATTCATCTTGGGATTATGAGTAAAAGGTAGGTTCAGGTCCAGCCAATCAAAGCCCAGAAAATGACAAAAAACTCACCCAAACTTCAAAAATACCTCGCCAATACTGAGAAGAGCCAAACACATCAAAAAAATTGATCAAAACCTCTATTTCTGAATCTGTAATTTGCAACTTTGAAACCCAAATGAAGCTCCTGTGTGAAACCTCCAATATCCTCTCCCAATGTGGTCTTTCACACACGAAGAAAGGTGTCCTTGCAGAGCTTTTCGTCTCAGCAAGTCAATCTCCAAACCCTCAAAGCTCCAAGCTCCAAGAATGCACGGCAAACATTTTTTCCAAAGCATAGACAACCCCCCAAATGAACTTCCCATTAAGCTTTTAATGGAAGTCTCCAAATTAGGGCGGCCAGCAGCAGCCATAAAATCCAACGCCACTTTACAATAACATTTGATTTAATTTTAATTCATCCTCAACATTAGCTTTTTAATACAAATTTAACTTCTTTTCTCTACATAGGCATACACTTAAAAAGTGCATTATAAAATACCTTTGAAGCTCATTCAAATGACTCAAAGTCATTGTACTAGCCGCCATGGTACAAACTGTCCCCTTCATGACCCTCAACAAATAAATATAAAGTTACTTTATTAAAGCTCCTTTTCGAAAACATTATTCAAATATTTTAATGATTCAACCATAGTAAATTTGTATCAACTGAATGTGTATTGTTGAGACCATCCTGACCAGATCCAGCTAACCCTAATTGGCTTACTATTTTTAGAAAGTCCTAAAAATAGTAAATAATGCCCTAAAATTTGAGCCGGAGAGAAACTGAGGCACTCGAGAAGGCTCATCCAAGACTAAAGCACTGTACCAAACCCCCTGCTAAACATAGCACTTACTACAAATAGTAAGTGTATTAGAATCAACCCTAACTGAAAGAGGACGTCGTAAAATGGGGATATTACAACACTCATTAAAAGATCAAATTAATGAGGATTATTAAAGGATCGCATTAATCTAGATTATTAATCAAATTAATCTGGATTATTAATGGATAATAGTAAGCACAATATTAATATGCCTTAATCATCTTTTAGAAGATGAAGTGTAATTAGTTAAGGCAATGACTAATGGTTGGACCCCAAAACAAAAGAAGAGACACGCATTATGCCAAAGGCATGATCACCCACATCAATGGTATAAAGGATAAATCAATCCATGGCAAAGGCATCAATCGATCAAGAAGAACAAGATAGAGGTCAGCAAAAGGAGGCGCTTATACATTCATTATTCGATCAGGTGTATTTCTATCGTTTCCTATATACTAGTCAATTTGATTATATATGCATTGGTTGTCCATTCTAGCATCGATCTGAATTTATATACATTGATTAGTGATTTCCTCAAAGCTTCGATTTGAATTTATATGCACTGATTAAGGATTCTTCACAGAAACAATCTGAATTCATATGCATTGATTGAGTGTTTTTCATAAGCATCGACCTACTCTTATATGTATTGACTAACGGTTACTTCAGGCATCAATATGATTCTATATGCATTATTATTTGTCACTTTAGGCATGGATCAATATATGTTGTTATTTATGCATGCTTAGGAAGCCATAACATGTATAGCTACTATTGCATATTAATGTCTAAGCATAAATCTGAGTGTTTGAATCTATTTGAAAACCCACTTGGGGGAAAGGGCCTGAGAAAATGGTGCGTTCCTAGAGATCCCACTCAAGATTCCGACCAATCCTAAGGAGAGGATGGGCCATGGACGGGTGTAAGTGCCAAGACCACTTGTGAGCTCCGCCCATTCCCACAAGTGGGCAAAGTGTCTTCTAAGGTTGTGACATGGATGGCGGAGCCCAGGGCAGTGGGGTTGGCAATCTATATCCCCTTAAGTTCCCACCCAACTAGATTCTCCCGCCGGAAAGCAGGTACAAGTCACCAAGGGAGAGTTGTGGTATACAACCTCTTAGGCTTGGCATATGGCTTTGAGCAGACCCACAATGTTACTCCTCCTAGTTCACAATAGGTTGCATTATTTATAATCTATAAATGTGTTGCCATGGGTTAATGCTAACAAATGTATATATGCATGTTTGAGAATGTTCATGGGTTGAATGCAGGTTTGCAATTTCGGATTACACCATCAAGGAGCTATTCATTTGATAAGGTGAAAACCCTAACCCTAGTTTGTGGAAATTGTGACCCATAGGCGAATTCTAGGGCAAATTAGGACAAGGGACATTACAAAAATGGATGGAATGTTTTTTTTATTTTGTCCCTTCTTAGATGACTGGAACAAAATATGGCTACTTCTATGTTGAATGTTGGAATTGGCAACCTTATTTGTTTCATACAGTATATATGAGTTTATAAGTGGAGCATGTTTTTTGATGATAGAAGCTTTTATCTGGTGTGTACAATTGGTGAAAATTCAAAGAAATCCTTGAATCTTAACCTGCCTTGGTTGTCATGAGCAAAACCATTCATCCTCTCCATTTATCTCTTAATTAATATACAATCTAAATGCTCGCCGAATTATTAAGAAAGGAGGTTGAGTTGTTTGAATAGTCATTGCAGCACATATAAGGGTTCAAATCCCTAACTTTCAGTGACATGTCAGCAAAGACTTCATCCTTATGCAGGCCGCATCAAATTACAAGGAAAAAGCAGTCATTTGTGGTTTGGAACAGGGCATGGGATAATATTGAAGGAACTACGCCTATTAAAAAAGCGTTTGGTAACCCTAGCACCAATCACACCACAATATGACTTCCATTCTCCTGTTCTGGGTGGGTCGGAGCATTACTGAGCAGCATTTGAGGTGTTTCTGACCGCAGTTATACTACCAGTGCTCACAAAGAGTCTTCAGCAACGGTACAAGGTTAGAATCAGGTTTTATTAAATGATAATACATGAATGTTGTCATCCTGGCAGCTTTGTGAGAGTATTAGACTATTAGCGTTTGCAGAAGTCTAGCACAGCAGTATATGACTGTATATGGCAGTTTGGGAAGGATTTATCATTGGTTTATGTAGACTCCACAACACTTTGCTGGCAATTCCATACCAGATATTTGTAGTGATTTGCGCAGCAGTTTTTGGACTGTTTTCAGTCTCATAATCATATCAATCCCTTTCTAAAGATCTGCAACAGTTAAGTAAAGTTTTCTGGACTGCATTTGGTGCATTTGCAAGCTGACATAATACTTTCAGACCTTCATTAGATGACTGCAACAGCTGAGTAAATGTATGACAGATTTTTATGATCATTTATGCTGGCATGTTGTAAAATGATTCAAACATTCTATCATCAATTACTACTGTAATCTCAGCATTATGTTAAATTGGTGATAAAAATTCTATAGAATCACTTGTATTGCTGTTTACGTTTTTTTTATCTTGCTCAAACAAGAACATCAGTTTCTGGTATATTGCCAAATATTTGTTGATATTAGCATTGTGGACTTAAAAATCATTGCAAATTCACATAAATCCAGTTTGGGCTATTTCGGGAATAGAAATGCCTCATTTTTTATTTTCTATTTTAACCATGAGTGGGATGGCTGTGAACAATCTTAAGAGAACCTAGATGTGTCTTGTGAGACCTTTGTAGGAATCTATCTATATCTTGTAAGACCTTGTGATATTATTGAGATAAATATGTTTATTGGATCCATAACTCTTTTGTGTAGCTTGGGGGCTGATTAGAGTGGAAAGGCCATCCATTTGCACATAATAATCTTAATATAATTGAAGAGCACAAAGATATACTAAGAGGGGGAAGGTGGGGGGGGGTGAATCAGTATATCAACAAACTTTTACCCTCTCAACTTTCAAACTTCAACACAATATCAACTATGCAATAAGACACAATATGAACAAGTTGACATCAACAATTCTATTTTATGTTTTTATATGAAATTACAAAGATTGTAGGCACCAACCTACTTGAATCACCAATTTTATAGTTTAGTAGGCACCAACCCCTAATGTTCGTAGGCACCAATCCCCACTTGCCAAGCACCAACTCAGCAAAGATAATAACTGAAAGAACAATGCTCCACCTTCAATGTTGCTCCTTCAATGGATGATGACCAATACAACCACTCTTCTTCTAGAATTTATCTTTCTTGAATGATATTCACATAAATCAGCATATGATGAATTCACTCTTCTTTCACATGCAAATCTGCCTCTTATATTCTCTTCATTCAAATCTGCTCAACACTTACACTCTATCTTCTGCAATAGATGATGATCTTTTCACAAATCTGATCCAAGTTATGTACTCTTTCCGTTACAAACTGATCATATACATGTACTCTCTTTTTCCACAATGCTGATCCAAATCTAGTACTCATCATAAATCTGATCCAAATATATGTACTCTCTTCGTCTTCGAACTGATGACAATTACTTATTTCAAATATGATCTTAAATACCACACATGTTCTTTATATCTACCTGCACTTATCCTTTATATGTGGACTGCATACAACTTTCAATATGAATCTTAAGTACTCTGTATCTGAACCTGCCCTTGATCTGCTCTTTATCAGATTATATCATTGAATGCTTTTCCTGTCAACTCACACTTCTTCTTTGTGATGTAGGTTGTCTCTTTAATGTCCACACAATAGAATTCATCTTCTGATCTGACTCTTCAAATGATATACATTTTCACACACTCCTTACTCACCTTCCTCTCAAATTACAATCTCCTTTTATATGTATTATGCCTTCAAGAAGAGAGGCAACCTTTTGAAATAAACACAACTATTTGGTAAAGACATGACTTTTCTCTTTCAAAACAAAACGTGATAAATGCTGCCTTTTCATTAACTAAACTAATCACACCTCTTCATTTATTAATTTCTGCCCATATTAATTGCTGCCACATTAAATAAACTGCCTTTTATAAGGATTGCTCAATTTAATTACTACAAAATATGGGACGATCAGATCTTATTTGGACTTTTGGGTGCCACCTTTCAATATTAATATGTAATCGCAGCATTTCATAAACTAAATACCACTGCCTTGTCTTAACTTCAAGCGCTGCCTTTTTAACTTTTGTATTTTTCTTTATTTTGTCTTTTTATGATTTTGTCTTTTCTGAAACTAATATGAAACGCACTTTTTCTTAAGACAGATTTATCTTAATTTTTTTTGTCTTAATAATTTTTTGTCTTGAATCTTTTTTTGTCCTATCTGCTGCACAGAAAAAACTTTTTGAATGCTGCCTTATGAAATTTGTTCCTTTGTTAATTATGATTGCTTCTTTATGGAATATGATCACTGTTTGTCTATTAATATTTATTTACATAAGTCACCTGCTTTATAATCTAAATCATCATTGCTGCTCCATGTATTTGCCCCTCTATTCAATTGAATAAGCTTATCCAGTTCTGTAACATTCCTATCCCCATGTTCAAACCTTTTTACACTGATTTCATTCTCAGGCTGCAATCTCATGTTGGCTTTCAGTGAAAACGATGATTTCATAGATTTTGCTGATGAACCCTGGGCCTATTTGAAACATACAGAGTTGCTGTTTCTCTAGCTTCTAATGAAATGATAAGATCAGTTGGATCATCGTCAACAATTATAACATTCTTTAGGTCCATCCCAAGCCTAGCAAGGTCTTTACCATCACAACTTCGTCTTTGACATCAATGACAATATTTCCAACAATAATCAGGAGGTAATTCTCCTTCCATTGGCCTTTCTTGGTGGTTCATGCATGGAATTCAAACAGTGGTTTGAAGACCCTTCATTTGTTGAAGTTGCATAACCTCTGTAATTGAATTTAGTTCATTTCAATTATGTCATTTAATGTTGAGAAATATATTGTAAACCTTCCTATGTATGTCTAATCAAAAAAATTGTATACTTCCATATTCTGGAAATTTATAAGTAAGAGGGGTTCAAACTTATTGCTCTCAAAATGGTTGTTTCTAAAATTTTATTACAAGAGTGTATTGTTAGGTAAATTTGTGATTGATTGAGCTCAGTCCATGAGCATTTTACATCACAAGTTATGCTTAGTTGCAGATTTATGTGGTTTTATTACATGATTTGCATTCTTGATTATCACGTATGCATTTGTCTGTTATTTGATACTAAATGGGTTGTTTTAGTAGCATTATAAATTCATAAAGTTAATATTTTAATATGGAAAGCTTTAAAAACATATTATAAAACCTATGTTTAAATTTCATTTCCAAGTTGTGTGTTTTTGTGAGTTACTTTTGTTTTGTGATCATGTTCAAGGTTATACAGTCACATCTAGCCGTCACTGTCGCTTCCCTAGTAGTGGTTTTTCCAATATTCTTTTAGGGTCTGACAAAGGCAACTTTAGCCTTCAATTTTATGTGTTTGTTTCTCAAAACATATCTCTACTTTTTTAGGACTGTTGCAAATATTGTCATTGATGTCAAAGGCACTGAGTCGAGATTGTTGAAAGTTGTCATTGATGTCAAAATGAATAGACGAGATTGTCGGATTAATTGTCATTAACATCAAACACATATGGAAGAAATCATATGAAGGTTGAAAGAGCCAAAGGCCACTAATCGCTAAACAAAATCAAGAGACCAAGAATGTAATTACTAGTGAATCCATATGCTGATTGAATTCTTTGTAGCATGAAAGACAAAATAAAAGATATGTTATTGCTGGCCGACCACATTCATAATGTGAATTCAATTAATATCCAAATGTGGCCGACTTCACCCTCACTAATCAAGACAAAGTTATTTAAATACTAGCCAACCACTTTAGTATATGTTCAAAGGCAATTATATATATTTAAATGATAAGAGAATCGCCCAAGAAAGAGTGGTATTAGTAAGTGGAAATGACAAATTTGTTAGAATAATAATTCTCTATTCTTAATGGTCAATACTATACTGTTGCTACAGTAGTTAGTAGGTGAGGTAGTTAGACATTTTAAATGTCTACAGTGCTCAACCTTCTCTATATATTGTAATCTTCTCCTTTTGTCAATACAAGCAATTTTTAGCCAAAATTGTTTCATGGTATCAGAGCCAATGGGGTTTTTCATAATTTGGAGAATTTTTTAAATAAAAACATTTCTAGCCTCCTTTTATCTAGAATTTTTCCATAAATTTGTTTTTTCAACAACAACAAAAAATCATTGGAGGTTTTCTACCTACCCTCTGGTTTCTTCTTGGCCCACAATTGTTCTTTTCAGCCTCGTTTTAGGGCACACATTCTCTTTGTCTGCATTTCCTGTAAGTTTTTGTGGCTTCTTTTGGTCGCGTTTTTTCATTCTTTTTCAGGCGCGCTCTCTACATCTGGCCGCAATTTGTCCTCTTACCTAGGCATTCTCTGCAAAGAGTTCACTCTTCTAGCGCGACTTTCTGTGTTTTGGCACTGACAAGAGGCATGACTTTCTATAAACCCGTGTCGGATTTGGGCGCGTGTCTATGTTGGACTCGATTTTTTGTTTATAGATCTGCAAAATCCTTCAAGATGCGATTTGGACGCGATATATTTTCTTTCTGGCGCGGATTTTAGGAAACTTTTGCTCCTTTCCTGCTCGCGCTTCTTTTGTTGGTGGAGCCACGATTTCATAAGATCCTTTGCACGCGTTTCCCTGCTCTCTTGGCTTGTGTTTCATCTCCTACTGGCCATGGATTTTCAAACGATTTTTTGTATCTTTTCAAGCCATTTATGGGGGCCTAGGGTTTATGTAACTTCGATTAGGGTTTAGACCCTCTATTTGAAGTCGAAATTTTATTTTGATTGCAGATTCCTAGATTCCTGATAGCTTTTTCGAGATCTCAAATGGGTTGGTCTCCAATTTTTCTGGGTGCCTCAGTTTTTGTGCAGCTTTGTTCTAGCGGCTAGGGTTCCAAACCCTCTATTTTTCCAGCCGACAAGGGTTTTTAAATATTTTTTTGTCTTGTAAAAAAAAAAAGTCTATGTTATGGGTTTTAATATTTTTTCCCTTAAAAAAATCTGTATGGGTTTTCATAATTTTTTCCCTTAAAAAATTCTATGAGGGTTTATAATTTTCTCCTCAAAAATTAAGAGTTTTTTTCTGTATACCCTAATCAAGGTTTCTGTTGTTAGGGAGGGCTCTCTGGTATGTGGTTTTTACTGTTTTTGCCGAAAAAACGATGATCTATAATCTTGGGTTTGGCAATTTTTTCCTTAAAAATCGAAGTTTGTTGCAAACTGTTTTGGTTGCACTTGGAGTTGTTGGGGCGAACATCTGCACAACTGGCTTCTTGCAGTCTGTTCTTAGGCATAATGCTCATCTGCAAAAGTTTCAATGGTTTGTCAATTTATCCTCAAGATTGTGGCAGTTGTTCTCAGTGTGTCTCTAGTTTCAGGGAGGGACAGCTCTATTACCCAACGTCAGGTTGGACATTTTGTGATGACTTCTGGTCAGCAGTTCTGCAGATTCTGGGAGAGTTAGTGGCAGACTCATCTCAGTGTCAAAGTCAGTGGTAGGCTCTTGTCTCTTGTTGTAGAGCTTTCTAAAGAAGGGGCAGCCTTCTCTGTTCTTTTTTTTCTGGATGTTTTTTTGGTACTCTTGGTCATTAACATTTTGCAGATCCAAGGAGGGTCTCAGCAGCCGCAGAGTGTTCTAAAGAATTTGTGACCAACAGACCTGCAGATTTTTTTTTGTAGGCTAGTTAAATGATCGACCATTAAGGAAGGGTGTTAGAATAATAATTCTCTATTGTTAATGGTCAATACTCTACTATTGCTACAGTAGTTAGTAGGTGAGGTAGTTAGAAATTTTAAATGTCTACAATGATCTACCTTCTCTATATATTGTAATCTTCTCCTTTTGTTAATACAAGCAATTTTCTAGCTAAAAGCTAAAATTGTTTCAAAATTAATAAGCAACAATGATGTATAAATGAGCAGTGATTTAGTTATGAACAATGTTCCACGGAGTTTCCTAACGAGGACACGCGAGGACAGGTTTTGAGGACGGCAGGACCAAGGGCCTAAGTTTGGGGGCAATGGGCAGACGGTGGCTATAGCGCAGCACTGATATACATATAGTACTTGAAAAACTAGTTATAAAAAAATGTATAAGAATACATTTCAATTGAAAGTTTGGAAAATTAATAAAATAGCAAGATTGCAAATACTAAATACTAAAATTTTAAATACTTGAATACTAAAAAAAATTGACAAATAAAAATGTCAAATTGGAGATTTCTATTATATCGAAAATATCATAAAGATGATTAAATGAGTAGCAGGATATCAAAATAAGTACAAAATGTCAAAATGTAGTGAAGGGAGGCCTCTAATAATCCCCAAACTCCTCATCATTGGAACTACTAGACTCCTCATGGTCAAGCTCCGCCAAACTAATAACAACTAGCCCTGCATCCTAAAGTTGTAGCATCCTCATCAATTTGTGTTGGCTCCTCTAGCTCTACATGCCATCATGTTGTTGGACTCTCTTTGTACACAAGTGTTTTGCAATCAATGAGACACAAAGCACTATGTACAGCCACAAGCTAATCTGCTCTCCTAGAGGTAAGTTTGTTCCTCTTAAGAGAGTGGATGAAGCTATAGGTAGACCAATTCCTCTCAGCAACTGAAAAAATAGAAACCTGAGATAGCAATTGAATGGCTAGAGTGGTAGTTAAAGATTCTAATCCATGGAAAGTCTACCACAAAATTGGGTCCTCCTATGCCATAGTTGCCATATCAATCTTGGTCACGTCTAAATAACCCCTAAGAGTGGCAAATTTGGTCCACTCAATGTGAATTGTGCTTGCATCTATAGGATCATACATCTTCTCAATAGCCCTGAAGAACCTTACCTTCACCTCAGCATCTTGTATCAGTGTAACTCTACCAAGCTTAGTCTTGTACCACTTGGATTCAATGCATGCACAGCCATGTGCAAGGGAGTGTTGAGCTTCTCCCATCTTCGATGAATGATTGGTTCAATGTGCTTATTGTAGAATGCTAATCTGTGGACCTTCTCTCGCATGGCAGTCCTCAACTAGTCAAGCATAGAATCAATGTACTCATACACCTCTCCAAGGTTAGTTGCATCCGCATCCCAATATCTAATGACTTGGAAAATTGGAGCAATGATGGAGACTATATATTTTGCATCACTCCAAAACACATCACTCTTCATTGTATCATTCACCCTCCCCTGCTTTGTCTTGGACTCGACCCACCGATTCCAATCTATTGTCATAACCATGAATTACAATGACTCTGGCAACTCAATCACTCTCTCCAAGAGAATGAAATAGGATGCATATCTGGTCTCAATAGGTTTCAACAACTCCTCCTTAGAGAAGCTTCTGAAGAGTGCATGTGAAGTGTGGCGGTTGCAGATAAACATCTACATATCTCTAGCATTACTAACCACTGCTCCGATCCACTCAATCTTTCCCATGTCCTTGAGTGCATTGTTCATGGCATGCACACAACATGGAGTCCACCAAATATGTCTATAAGCTGCCTCAACAAGTTTCCTCGTAACTTGGCACACATGTGTTGCATTTGTCACTACTTGGACCACATTTTGTGGCCCAACCTCCTCAATAGGGTCCTTGAGGACCTAAAACTGAAAAATCAGCATCTTTGTGATGCCCTATACAATCAACTACCTTAAGAAAGTATGGGCCCTCTATACATGTAACCATGATATTGATGAGTGGAAAATGGCTAATGTTCGTCCACCTATCCATGACTATACTACATCCAGTCTTCACCCAGCATTCCTTCATTTTCACAATCAACACATTGATCTTGGAATAGTTCTTATCCAAGATCGTGGTCCTCAATTTTGTCTCACCTAGTGGCACATATGATGGTCATCCCCTTGCTACCATTGACATCATCTCCCTATAATAAGGAGATTCGGCTACATGAAATGGGATGCCATTTTTAACATGCAGGTTAACTACAGTTGAAAAATGGTACTAAACTTCCATCTTCAGCTGAAGAGTAAACTAACTAATGTAACTGACGAAAGTTTCTTTAAATTTTACAAACATGAAAAATAAATAATCTAAACAATAACTACTATTAACTTTCATAACTAACTTCTAGATTTCAAATTCAGCTGAAACGGAACTATTAACAGATTATATAACTGTAAGCTACAATTAGTTATGAACTAACTTTTCCATTAATTAAGAAATGAATTAAGCATTTATTGACAACACTTGAAATAAACAATAAACGATAAAAATATTTGAAGATAAGAGAGAGTTAAGAGATAGTACAATCTGAAGTCTTCCTACCGGAAAGCTTGAATCAAGTCTCAGCCTTTCGTGGAAAAGAGAAATATCATCAAGGGCTTTTCTGCCCAACCAAAGACCTACTAATCTCCCGTGTTTCTTCGACTAAAGAAACCCGACCCTTTGCGAGGTGCAATCTATAAAGGAATCCCATTTACCATTTTGCCATCTAAGTCTGGTGTCAAGAATCTATACTACCCTGGTCGATTATCCACTATAGGTTTTCCCTAACTTGAATGACTGTCCTCACCAAGGGTATATCTGATTCTTGATGGTTGGCAGTTGCTTATTTTAAGCATCATAACCTTGGCCAAGGATTTAAATAATAACAAGCACGTTTCTCGTGCTATTAGCTCTCCCACCCTTACTCGGCAATTAATTTTACTTGATTCTTGGGATTATACTAACTGTGGCTCAAATCATAATTTGTTTCCTCTACATTCTAGAAATGATATGTTCTCATCTTATTCATTAGAAGAAGGTATTTGATTTCAAGACTTACACAAACGCTTAAGCAGCTGCACAGTTTGGTTTGCAACCCAAGGATGACTCTCTCACAAGACACTAAGCAAGATTGAACAAGTTTATAAAATTATGGCCCACTACTGAATTCAAGATTTTATTCCGAGCGCTAAAGACTATGCTACCAATTCCAAACTCGGATGGTGATGTTAGTCTTTTTGACAATGATGAAATGAACTCTTCAGTATAAAAATAAATCCAACTATTTAAAACAAGTGAAGAGATTAATGAACTATTCCAGAATGAAGGATTAGAAAACAGAGTGAGGCCTTTCCATCAAATTCAAGCAACAATGATACAAGTCTCAGGACATCTCGAATACATGTTCAAGTAACCAAGACTTGGTCAAAAAGATAAAGAAGAAATGATTTAGCTAAAAGAAGCACTGGAGGTTATGTAAAGTGATCAATATTTATTAACATCAGGCAGGACGTGATTCCAAATTGATTCACTAACAAATTCATATAAAATTAATATATGAAGCAATGAAATGTTCATCATTCATGATTTTACAAATTTAAAAGACAATAAACGTGCCTAGGAAACGCGGGACTGGAATCCGAATGTCCTTCTGGTGTTCCCTCCCTGCGATCTAATTGATGGCAGCAGTTGTTATTGTGATCCTTCTCTAACCTGAAGAATGTTGTTGTGGTGGAATTCTAAGGAGTAAAAGTTTTCATCGAATGGCTTGAGGATAGAGTATCGAACATAAGAAATAGCGCCAGAGCCATGGTATCACCTGATAAGGAAAATAATGGAATGCAAAGAGAGAGAAGGAAGAGCAACTTTGGCCTCAAACTTTGTAGAAAGAGATCTTAGAATTTTGTCAACAATGAAGGCATCATTAATCTCTTCACCAAGTCCTCTCATGATGTTCACTGTTTCATCAACGCGAAGAAAATATGAAGCAATATCTTCATCATCCTCCATCTTAAGAGTTTCTAATTTCCTTCGATGAGTTTGCAACTTTTCCTTCTTAACTTTTGCATCTCCTTCATAGATGTTTTGAACTTTGTCCCAAATTTCTTTTGCTGATTTACACCTCATGACCTTTGTAAATTCAGAATCTGTTAGGCTGCAAAGAAGAGCATGCTTAGCTTTTGCATTGTTTTCACTTCTCTTTTTCCCTGCTTGATCCGTTGGAGGGGTAGTTGGAGGTGTATACCCATCAACAACAACAGATTGCCACACATCAAACCCAAGTGCATTCAAATATGCTTCCATCTTAATACTCCAAAATGCATAATTAGTCCCATCAAAGATGGGTGCTTTCACTGTGTTGTTATGATCTGCCATTAGTGCTCTTAAGGATCTCCTTCAAGCAGTTAGGCTTTCAAGAAGGACCTTGCTCTGATACCGATTGAAGAGCACAAAAGATTTACTGAGAGAGGGGGGGGCGGGGGGCGGAAAGGGGGGTGAATCAGTAAATCAACACAAATTTACACTTTGACAACTTTCTACACAAACTTAAATTCTCATCAACACCAACTTTAGATATGAATCAATTTACACAAGTTGATACCAATTTATCAGTGTTCCACGGGCCTGGGGGACGGGGAAACGGGGGGACGGGGAAACGCGTTTCGGAGACGGGGGGACAAAGGGCCTAAGTTTGGGGACGGCGGGGAGATGGCGGCGGCGGGGTGGTGGTGGGGTGGTGGTGCTGATATAGTTATAAATATACTTATAGTACTTGAAAAACTAGTTTTGAAAGGATGTATAACAATATAACAGTATAAGAATTACATTTCAAATGAAACTATAGGAAATTACTCAAATTACTAATTAGTAAAATTATAACATAGAAAAATTTGAAATACTAAATCTAAATACGAAGATATCTTGAATGCTAATTGCTAAATAAAATTTGACAAATGAAATTGTTTTTGTAAAATTGAAGGTAACTAGTGGAGAGTACCTAGACAATCAAATGAATTCAATGGGAGTTTGTGGGCAATGCCCCTAATGGGTTTGAGGGTTAGCGCCCTTAGTGGGGTCAAGGGGCAGTGCCCCTTGCGGGAGTCTGGGGGCAGCCCATCGAGGAATCAAGGCGCCTGCCAGGGAGTCTGGGCGGCGCCCCCTCAGGAATCAGGCGCCCCTCCCCGAGGAGTCTGGGCGGGCGCGGCCCGGTCAGATCAAGACGCGCGCTACGAGAATACGTAGAGCGCCCCAGCGAGGTCGAGACGCGCCCTACGAGATCCCAAATTAAGACCTCCAAGCCCACACAAGCCTTCATGGTGCCTCATTTTGCATTAACAATAAAACCCAAATTACGACCATCAAAGCCACACAAACCTTCATGGAACACATCTCCCAGTCTCCCAGGAAACTCCTGGGCGTCTCCTAGTTTCCCAGGAAACTCCTGGGCGTCTCCTAGTTTCCCAGGAAACTCCTGGGCGTCTCCCAAGGAGACTTGGAGACTTGGAGACGTCTCCTAAGGAAACTTGGAGACGTCTCCCAAATCTCCATCTCGGCAATGGCACTGAGTGGCGGTGCAGGCGGGAATGACGAGACGCCAAGTGCAGGTCCCAGGTCTGGGCGATCCAGATTTCGAAGCAGGTCATATTTTCGAGAGCAACGTCCCAGTGGTTCACTGCAATTTATTGAAATATTAAATATATTTTAGATGAAATAGTACATAACCTGCTAGATTTAAAGTGAGATGATTTAGTGAGCAACAATAATCTACAAGGACACCAAACCTTTTTAACTATTTAGTAGGCACCAACCTCTGAGGCACCAACCCACATAATGCAGAAAACTTGAAGCCTTGACTTGATGGATGAATCAAATGAAGTCAATCAGATCTGCACTCTGCCAATCCTCCAATCTGCCTTTGTGATGTAAATTCTCACACTCAGCCCACACAAGAAGATAGGCTTCTGATTTAGACTACTTGAATTTCACAACCACACTAGCTTTGATTTGGATAACACATATATATATGTTGTTCAATGGTTGCACACCTCTTTATGAAAGATCACATCAGTTTTTGTACTTTTAGATCTGCCTCTTCATAACTAAAACAGATTTTTGATTTTATGTTCCTTTATTACTGTTAATTTATTACATATAGATTCAGCCTTGAAATAGAAGAAAACAACACTTCAAAAGACTTCAACTCCTTCAGTGAGATGTGTCATTTGGATGTAGCTTTTCCCAGACCGACACACCTCTCTTTAAAATAATTTTCCAACTTGTTAACAAAAGGTGTTTAAGATGAAAAATACATGTCATATCAAAGAGACCACCTTCAGGCCACCCGATGACTCTTCACTAATTCTTATTTTAATTATAACATCTTTGTTTGTGAAGCGCCTCTTTGCTAAATATCATTCGCATCTCCTGGGTAGCGATTTCCTTTTTGATTTAACAAATACTTATTATAGAACTTTATCAGCCTTCAACATATTATTTATTTACACAAACTTATAGCTCCAAAAACCTTCATAGACCCATCCTTTAAAATACGCCGCTGCACCTTAGCTCACAAATTTTGCACTTTAACACATATTCCTTGACTGCGATCTCTATGCATTTCACATATTCTTTGCATGGCTGAGAGATAATAGATCAATAACCCGATATTATAGTATGTCATGTTATAAGCTCGCAACAGAGTATCGAATCACCCAAACTGGAACGTATTTCTGAACTTTCAACAATTATCGAAACTTCCTGTATTGGCTTCATACCAACAATCTTCATGTAAAGGAGTTAATATCATATTCGCACCAACTCTAGCAGTTATTTACCTTGACGTCACTGACCAATGATTTAGTTGATTGTGGCAGTATTTTTATCTTGATAAACATAATCGTATCACTTAATATGACAACATAAACTTTTGCGTCATCTACAGTGGGCCCACAATCTTTTCTTCTCCTTGATATATTTTTCTTCAAAATAGAACACTCAGATTTTGAGTAAATTCGATAAAGGAAACATTGACACAGGCAAAATAAGTCTCCACATGATAGCTCAAAAGATGATGTGGCAGACCCCTTTTATGATTGGCAAACCCTTTTTATGATTCTTCAGCTAAATGACAAATATTTGATGAGGTGTCTATGATTTGTCCTTTGTGACTGCTTTATGCTTCAATAATTCTTTAGTCATATTTCAACAAGACATATAGATCTTTTAGTCATACTGATCTTCACAAGAATATGTTATCTTCAGTCATGTTTTCCCTTGACATCAATGACAATACTTCAATAGTCTTAAAATCCTTCTATGTTTAATCTAAAGAATGTATTTATGACATAGATCTGTGTGATGATAGACCTTCAACTTGTCATCTGCAATATGATATCTTCAGTCATGCCTTTGCAATATGTTATCTTCAATCATGCTCATTTTGACATCAACTACTCCATCATTTTCACTTTGACATCAATGACAACATTTCCAGCATAACATAGCCCAATACATTATTATTGCCATAATCTTGTTCAAAACAAAGGGATGTAACACCATTGTGCGACAAATTGCCAATGGCATAAATCTATCTCATCTTTCAGCTGCACATTGAACAAATCAGCTAAGGGGTTACTTTGAGTTTGCAATTTGTGTTTCCCCTTACCCTCTCCTACATGGGCACTGGAAGAACCTAGAATCACTCCTCTCATCTGCAAAGTATGACTAGGACTCTATGGCTAGCTTTGTTGAACATGTTCCCTACGAAACAAAGTAGTCGACGCAAGTTAGCTGCACTCATTAGAGAACACCCCATGGCTTATTTATAAGCAGCTCTTGTATTTGAAGTTTTATCGGTTGTGCTGCAAAAGCAACCTCCACCTTTCTCCCGAATAAAGGAAGTGTGCATGCTCTCTAATGTGCTGCCATGCATTTAGATCACAAAGTGGCACTTCCACCTCCTTGTGCCACCAAAAGTCCTTGGCCTACCTGGTAATTTTGTTGCAAACTATCTAAGAGGAGAGTTACGATCAACAGGACCCTAGCATACTCTACCAGTAATGTGGAGGGGCACTCTATAGTACTTGTTGCACTTGCCATGCAACTAGTTTGGGCTTTATGCTCAGTCCCATGGTCACCCCCCTCAGCCTCAAGTTCATATTCAGATTCAGGTTAACAATGAACCTCTACCTCATCCTCACTCATGTCATGAGAGCTCATTATAAATTCTATGAGTTCCTAGTTTCAGCTTAGTTTAACAAATTTGAAAAATAAAATTTAAAATTTGATGTTGAATCTTGATGACAAAATGAAAAATGAACAATGAACATTGAAATGAATCTATGAACATGCATTTGCAGCCATGTTTATGGAATTGTGATTAAAATATTTCAATATTCCATAAACATGGCTGCAAATGCATGTTCATAGATTCATTTCAATGTTCATTGTTCAGTTTTCATTTTGTCATCAACATTCAACATCAAAATAGGTTTTGAAAATGAAACTTAGAAGAAAAAACTTCAAAAAACAGTCATAGAAACCTACCTTGTGCTTGAAAAATCCCTCTAAGTTGATGTAGAATCCTCCTCTTCTTCTTCTTACTCCTCACCCCTCTTGGACTTGCAACACCTCAATCTCACTCCTTCACTCTCTCTTTTCTCTCCTCTTCACCTATAGCTATTGGAAAACATAGAAAACCAAATGTGAGAAAAATAGAGGATTTGGGAGTGATTTGTGGAGGTTAGAGGCAATGGAGGAGGCCTACTTACCTTTAGGGCTCATCCCAAGGCACAAAAAATCAAGAAATTGAAAAGAAAATTAAAAAAAAACACTTCTATGGACGCCCAAGCCGGGAAACGCTTGGGCATCCCCAGGATGCTCAAGGGATGCCTAGGTGTCCCCAACTTTTCCTTGCTATCCTCTGTGTTTCGGTGGTGGTGGAGGTGCAGCGGGGGGACGCATCTCAATGTAACACTGGTTATGAAGAGTGCAGCGATTTATTTAAGTAGTGAAAGAAACAGCAATTAATACTATGAAATTCAGTGATAAAGGAATAGAGTATTAGTGTTAATCACCCAAGTGTAAATAAAAAGGTACAGTGATCTCATAACAAATTCTGATAGCAGCGATTAAAATTGTTAATAACAATGATTGAGATAAAAGATAAGAGGCAGCGACTATATGTGAAAGGGTGAAAAGACAGCAATGATCTTAAAGGAAATCTTTAAAGATAATTAACTATATTTAGAAGGCAGCGATCAGCATAAATGGTAGTTAATAAAAGGTGATATCCTTTCAAAACATTATGTTTTTTCAAGAAGGTTGTGTCTATTTCAAAGGGTGTCTCTCTTCACAAGGACATAAAGTTATATAATGAGAGATAAGAAGGGAGTTTGAAAACAAGTAATTAAATGATTTGTTTCTGATTGAAAAGGCAGATTGGGAAATAAAAAGGGTAGAAAATGAAGAGTATATCAGATTCATATTAAAAAAATATATGCAATCTATGTGTGATGAACAATTGCAAATATATATAACAAATATATGTGATAGGTAAGAGCAGATTGTAAAAGAAATTAAGTAGATTGTACAGAAATTTTTCTAAAGAAAATATACCATGATTATGATCGTTTTTGTATAAATGAATTATGCTTGATATGGATCAGACTTGAAGGGAAGCGTGTGATTAGATTTGAAAGGAAGAGTGTTATATGATTGTGAATCAAATTCGAGTGTGAAGCAGATTTATAGTTGGATCAGATTTGTGTTTTTGGTGAAGGAGTTTATTATATCAGCATTAAAGATTTAAAAGGGTTGAAGTCTCTTGCTGGGTTGAAGCTCAGTTTGTGTGGGGGTTGGAGCCTGTCAAGTAGAGGTTGTAGTCTTTTGCTGAGTTGGAGCTCAGTTTAGGGTTTAGGGTTAGATACCTCCCCCCTGCCCCTCAGTATCATTGTGTGCTCATCAAGGACTCCATTGAGTGATTACCATTTTGATAAAGCATATTCTAACTAATTTCTTTGCTTGGTTAAGAAGCTTCTGTGATGCTCTAGTATTTTGGTGTTTTGAGCATTTTGAGAATCAATTCTTTCAAGTTTTAAGTGTTTCTTTCAAACTTGTCATTCTTTCCTTCTAATGTTAGCATGAGGATTACAAAACGATTTTTGAGAATTAAAGATTGTGTGGTGATTTATTTTATTGCTAAACAATACTAGGGCAATGAAAATAGTTATTTAATCATGTTTACATATAATGTATTCTTTTATGTTAGAAAAGATGCATATATTTCAAAGCAATGGCTAGGTGAGCTTCTTAGTTGTTCCTATTGCTTAGGTATTGAAATGAACCATGATTAGGGAATTATCGACATTAATTTTCCCTTTTATCATTTGTGCTTTTGAAAAAGGAAATGAGTTAACATTATTGCTTTAGTTTATCCTCTTGCCTATATATATTTTCCAACTAAGTAATCAGTTAAATGAACCTAGAGAAGTTAAGAAAAGACATGCTAATTGTTTATTGAATCTACTTTATTCGTTTAAGCATGAATAATTGTTATTTAAGGTAAATGAATGGTCGTTTCTTAGTTACCTTCACTTCTTCTTTTGAGCTTGGTGGTGGGCATAATTCCCTATGTGCTAGGATTTTGGGTGAGACCTTATCTTTCCTATCTTGTTACCCTAGGATTTAGTTTGACTTGTTAAACTAAGATTTAGGGTGAGATCATATTTATCCTATCTTATTACCAGAAGGTTTTGTCTGAATTGTCTCACTATCTATATGCATACGGTTGTATTGAGTTATTCCACTTGCTCAATATTTTGTTGACGTGCACGGTGGTGTCACATCAAGATGTGAGCTACCCCCTATAGATTAAGATGGTGACATCTATGTCACTTACACGTATCTTTCATACATGTTTGGTGTTTGCTTACGACAACATAATGGGTGTGACCAACTTCTTTGCTTGTGTGTGTGTGTGTGTGTGTGCGCTTAAATGTGTCACATTTTATTGTCGCTTTTTCATTTGGATTTAGCCTGTTCCGAGAATCCGTAGGCTACTTAGGTAGTACTAAATCTAGGGTTTCGTTCCGATGAAGTCACTGCTTCCTTTCGATTTAGTTTTACATGAGGTTTGTTGTGGATTTACTATTTATAGCAGTTGGCTATTTTTAGTAAGTCAATTTGTGGCAGTGGCATCGACATCAGTTCAACTCAAATCATCTTGTCCTTCTTCAGTTTCAATTTGGTTTGGTTATCTCCATGGATTAAGTTTTATACTTAGTCATTTTTATGTTTATCAGTTGTACCCCCACGCTTAGGAATGATCACTTTATGTTGTTTTTAAAAGGGGGTCATTAAGGGGTCAATGGTGCATTTAATGAATTATTAAATGCTTTATTGTTGCAAAGTGAAGTTGGACACCTAAAGGAGGTTGAGTAATATTTTATTATTTCAAAAAAGTGAAGTACAAAAAAGGTGGCGTCCCTTTTGGAAGTTGAAGTGATTCAACTTCTTGGAATTTGAGGAGCCTCTTGTTGCTTCATTTGCCAACTGAAGCCTATATATTGATGTTTTATGATGAGCTGATTATGCATATTTTTGAAAGAGCAAAGTTAAACTCTTTGGAAGGAATCCGAACACGGCTAAGGGAAGCCTTAAATTGACTCCATTCTTGAGCACGAAACTATGGTTCCTAGATGGTGGATGATGTGCTTCATTTAGTACATTGAGGCTTCCTTTGTTAGGGTGATGTATTTTTCAGTTTTTGAGCTTGTTGGTTCGTTCATGGCTAAAGGTGATTTTCATATGCAACTCTTTGAATGATTTTTAATTGCACATGGGTATTGGTTCTTTTAGTTTGTATGCTTGAGGAATCCCTATTTGTGCAAGATCGGAATTTATAAATAAGTGGATGAATTTTAAAGAGGTCGACCCTCTCCTAGGGCCGTACCATTTCAAGAAGATAGCTTTGAAATTCGTGTCTTCTTTTTGGTGTTTGATTTGGGCATTAGAGTTTCATGTGAGTTGGTCGCCATGTTTCTTGTGATTAATTGCTTCTAATTTAAGGTGATATGGTGAAGTATTGTGGAGGTTATGAACATTTGGGTGTTGCATAGTTGCTGGTTGAAAAATTACAGGCTGCTGGTTTTATATCAGACTTAGCTCTTTTCTTGATATGCAGTACTTCTTGGGCATCTATGCTGCTAATTCCATGTGCATTCCATTTGGAGAAGTTAGAAGCAATTTGGAAGAAGATTTGAACAATTTAATGATGACCAGCTGCTCCCTCATCGAAGTTTGATGAAGTGTGGTAAGAGATTAGAACATTCCTGATATGTTGCATTTGCTGGTTATAAAAATTCAGCTTGCCGGTTCATTATATCAAATTGAACAAAGTTCAGATTTTGGCTTGTAATTCTGTATTTGTGAAGATTAAAAGTTGGAAGAATCATCTTTCAAGTATTTGCATTGGTTATGTTATTGTAACACTCGTAAATTGCAGATTTATTTTATTGTAAGGCTGTGAATTAGTAGTACTAATCCAGTCATTATTATTGCTACATTTACTTGTGAATTATAATGCAAAACATTAATTACCTCGCTCACGGGGTTTCGGGGACGGGGAGTACCCGGTACGGCGGGACGAGTTTCTGGTACGGGGGTACTTTTGGGTCATTTTTTAGGGGACGGCAGGGGACGGCTGATAAAAAAATAGGGAATTTTTTAAAAATATATAGAAATTTCAAATGTTCATAGCATAACATTGATAAAGCATTCATTCTAGACATTTGTATAAGCTTAATACATATCATTAGACTTGAATTGAGATTTCACATGAGAATCGACAAACAAATTAACAAAATTCAAATGCTTTTCATTATCAATGTGCACACGTATCATATAAAAGTCTGATAATTATAACCAAAATGCCCAAAGGCTCTAAGTCTCAACTATGAAATGACATGCTAAACATAAAACTAAGAAAATATATCACTGTCCAAGGTCCCTAATCAGCATGAGGTAGGTC
>VDFB02125004.1:0-53782 GCA_007258455.2 Sequoia sempervirens | reverse complement strand
TGTTGTAGAGCTTTCTAAAGAAGGGGCAGCCTTCTCTGTTCTTTTTTTTCTGGATGTTTTTTTGGTACTCTTGGTCATTAACATTTTGCAGATCCAAGGAGGGTCTCAGCAGCCGCAGAGTGTTCTAAAGAATTTGTGACCAACAGACCTGCAGATTTTTTTTTGTAGGCTAGTTAAATGATCGACCATTAAGGAAGGGTGTTAGAATAATAATTCTCTATTGTTAATGGTCAATACTCTACTATTGCTACAGTAGTTAGTAGGTGAGGTAGTTAGAAATTTTAAATGTCTACAATGATCTACCTTCTCTATATATTGTAATCTTCTCCTTTTGTTAATACAAGCAATTTTCTAGCTAAAAGCTAAAATTGTTTCAAAATTAATAAGCAACAATGATGTATAAATGAGCAGTGATTTAGTTATGAACAATGTTCCACGGAGTTTCCTAACGAGGACACGCGAGGACAGGTTTTGAGGACGGCAGGACCAAGGGCCTAAGTTTGGGGGCAATGGGCAGACGGTGGCTATAGCGCAGCACTGATATACATATAGTACTTGAAAAACTAGTTATAAAAAAATGTATAAGAATACATTTCAATTGAAAGTTTGGAAAATTAATAAAATAGCAAGATTGCAAATACTAAATACTAAAATTTTAAATACTTGAATACTAAAAAAAATTGACAAATAAAAATGTCAAATTGGAGATTTCTATTATATCGAAAATATCATAAAGATGATTAAATGAGTAGCAGGATATCAAAATAAGTACAAAATGTCAAAATGTAGTGAAGGGAGGCCTCTAATAATCCCCAAACTCCTCATCATTGGAACTACTAGACTCCTCATGGTCAAGCTCCGCCAAACTAATAACAACTAGCCCTGCATCCTAAAGTTGTAGCATCCTCATCAATTTGTGTTGGCTCCTCTAGCTCTACATGCCATCATGTTGTTGGACTCTCTTTGTACACAAGTGTTTTGCAATCAATGAGACACAAAGCACTATGTACAGCCACAAGCTAATCTGCTCTCCTAGAGGTAAGTTTGTTCCTCTTAAGAGAGTGGATGAAGCTATAGGTAGACCAATTCCTCTCAGCAACTGAAAAAATAGAAACCTGAGATAGCAATTGAATGGCTAGAGTGGTAGTTAAAGATTCTAATCCATGGAAAGTCTACCACAAAATTGGGTCCTCCTATGCCATAGTTGCCATATCAATCTTGGTCACGTCTAAATAACCCCTAAGAGTGGCAAATTTGGTCCACTCAATGTGAATTGTGCTTGCATCTATAGGATCATACATCTTCTCAATAGCCCTGAA
Source organism: Sequoia sempervirens (assembly GCA_007258455.2). Taxonomy (NCBI): domain Eukaryota; kingdom Viridiplantae; phylum Streptophyta; class Pinopsida; order Cupressales; family Cupressaceae; genus Sequoia; species Sequoia sempervirens. The sequence continues at coordinate 52,463 of VDFB02125004.1, read as the reverse complement.
GAACCTTACCTTCACCTCAGCATCTTGTATCAGTGTAACTCTACCAAGCTTAGTCTTGTACCACTTGGATTCAATGCATGCACAGCCATGTGCAAGGGAGTGTTGAGCTTCTCCCATCTTCGATGAATGATTGGTTCAATGTGCTTATTGTAGAATGCTAATCTGTGGACCTTCTCTCGCATGGCAGTCCTCAACTAGTCAAGCATAGAATCAATGTACTCATACACCTCTCCAAGGTTAGTTGCATCCGCATCCCAATATCTAATGACTTGGAAAATTGGAGCAATGATGGAGACTATATATTTTGCATCACTCCAAAACACATCACTCTTCATTGTATCATTCACCCTCCCCTGCTTTGTCTTGGACTCGACCCACCGATTCCAATCTATTGTCATAACCATGAATTACAATGACTCTGGCAACTCAATCACTCTCTCCAAGAGAATGAAATAGGATGCATATCTGGTCTCAATAGGTTTCAACAACTCCTCCTTAGAGAAGCTTCTGAAGAGTGCATGTGAAGTGTGGCGGTTGCAGATAAACATCTACATATCTCTAGCATTACTAACCACTGCTCCGATCCACTCAATCTTTCCCATGTCCTTGAGTGCATTGTTCATGGCATGCACACAACATGGAGTCCACCAAATATGTCTATAAGCTGCCTCAACAAGTTTCCTCGTAACTTGGCACACATGTGTTGCATTTGTCACTACTTGGACCACATTTTGTGGCCCAACCTCCTCAATAGGGTCCTTGAGGACCTAAAACTGAAAAATCAGCATCTTTGTGATGCCCTATACAATCAACTACCTTAAGAAAGTATGGGCCCTCTATACATGTAACCATGATATTGATGAGTGGAAAATGGCTAATGTTCGTCCACCTATCCATGACTATACTACATCCAGTCTTCACCCAGCATTCCTTCATTTTCACAATCAACACATTGATCTTGGAATAGTTCTTATCCAAGATCGTGGTCCTCAATTTTGTCTCACCTAGTGGCACATATGATGGTCATCCCCTTGCTACCATTGACATCATCTCCCTATAATAAGGAGATTCGGCTACATGAAATGGGATGCCATTTTTAACATGCAGGTTAACTACAGTTGAAAAATGGTACTAAACTTCCATCTTCAGCTGAAGAGTAAACTAACTAATGTAACTGACGAAAGTTTCTTTAAATTTTACAAACATGAAAAATAAATAATCTAAACAATAACTACTATTAACTTTCATAACTAACTTCTAGATTTCAAATTCAGCTGAAACGGAACTATTAACAGATTATATAACTGTAAGCTACAATTAGTTATGAACTAACTTTTCCATTAATTAAGAAATGAATTAAGCATTTATTGACAACACTTGAAATAAACAATAAACGATAAAAATATTTGAAGATAAGAGAGAGTTAAGAGATAGTACAATCTGAAGTCTTCCTACCGGAAAGCTTGAATCAAGTCTCAGCCTTTCGTGGAAAAGAGAAATATCATCAAGGGCTTTTCTGCCCAACCAAAGACCTACTAATCTCCCGTGTTTCTTCGACTAAAGAAACCCGACCCTTTGCGAGGTGCAATCTATAAAGGAATCCCATTTACCATTTTGCCATCTAAGTCTGGTGTCAAGAATCTATACTACCCTGGTCGATTATCCACTATAGGTTTTCCCTAACTTGAATGACTGTCCTCACCAAGGGTATATCTGATTCTTGATGGTTGGCAGTTGCTTATTTTAAGCATCATAACCTTGGCCAAGGATTTAAATAATAACAAGCACGTTTCTCGTGCTATTAGCTCTCCCACCCTTACTCGGCAATTAATTTTACTTGATTCTTGGGATTATACTAACTGTGGCTCAAATCATAATTTGTTTCCTCTACATTCTAGAAATGATATGTTCTCATCTTATTCATTAGAAGAAGGTATTTGATTTCAAGACTTACACAAACGCTTAAGCAGCTGCACAGTTTGGTTTGCAACCCAAGGATGACTCTCTCACAAGACACTAAGCAAGATTGAACAAGTTTATAAAATTATGGCCCACTACTGAATTCAAGATTTTATTCCGAGCGCTAAAGACTATGCTACCAATTCCAAACTCGGATGGTGATGTTAGTCTTTTTGACAATGATGAAATGAACTCTTCAGTATAAAAATAAATCCAACTATTTAAAACAAGTGAAGAGATTAATGAACTATTCCAGAATGAAGGATTAGAAAACAGAGTGAGGCCTTTCCATCAAATTCAAGCAACAATGATACAAGTCTCAGGACATCTCGAATACATGTTCAAGTAACCAAGACTTGGTCAAAAAGATAAAGAAGAAATGATTTAGCTAAAAGAAGCACTGGAGGTTATGTAAAGTGATCAATATTTATTAACATCAGGCAGGACGTGATTCCAAATTGATTCACTAACAAATTCATATAAAATTAATATATGAAGCAATGAAATGTTCATCATTCATGATTTTACAAATTTAAAAGACAATAAACGTGCCTAGGAAACGCGGGACTGGAATCCGAATGTCCTTCTGGTGTTCCCTCCCTGCGATCTAATTGATGGCAGCAGTTGTTATTGTGATCCTTCTCTAACCTGAAGAATGTTGTTGTGGTGGAATTCTAAGGAGTAAAAGTTTTCATCGAATGGCTTGAGGATAGAGTATCGAACATAAGAAATAGCGCCAGAGCCATGGTATCACCTGATAAGGAAAATAATGGAATGCAAAGAGAGAGAAGGAAGAGCAACTTTGGCCTCAAACTTTGTAGAAAGAGATCTTAGAATTTTGTCAACAATGAAGGCATCATTAATCTCTTCACCAAGTCCTCTCATGATGTTCACTGTTTCATCAACGCGAAGAAAATATGAAGCAATATCTTCATCATCCTCCATCTTAAGAGTTTCTAATTTCCTTCGATGAGTTTGCAACTTTTCCTTCTTAACTTTTGCATCTCCTTCATAGATGTTTTGAACTTTGTCCCAAATTTCTTTTGCTGATTTACACCTCATGACCTTTGTAAATTCAGAATCTGTTAGGCTGCAAAGAAGAGCATGCTTAGCTTTTGCATTGTTTTCACTTCTCTTTTTCCCTGCTTGATCCGTTGGAGGGGTAGTTGGAGGTGTATACCCATCAACAACAACAGATTGCCACACATCAAACCCAAGTGCATTCAAATATGCTTCCATCTTAATACTCCAAAATGCATAATTAGTCCCATCAAAGATGGGTGCTTTCACTGTGTTGTTATGATCTGCCATTAGTGCTCTTAAGGATCTCCTTCAAGCAGTTAGGCTTTCAAGAAGGACCTTGCTCTGATACCGATTGAAGAGCACAAAAGATTTACTGAGAGAGGGGGGGGCGGGGGGCGGAAAGGGGGGTGAATCAGTAAATCAACACAAATTTACACTTTGACAACTTTCTACACAAACTTAAATTCTCATCAACACCAACTTTAGATATGAATCAATTTACACAAGTTGATACCAATTTATCAGTGTTCCACGGGCCTGGGGGACGGGGAAACGGGGGGACGGGGAAACGCGTTTCGGAGACGGGGGGACAAAGGGCCTAAGTTTGGGGACGGCGGGGAGACGGCGGGGGGACGGCGGCGGCGGGGTGGTGGGGTGGTGGTGCTGATATAGTTATAAATATACTTATAGTACTTGAAAAACTAGTTTTGAAAGGATGTATAACAGTATAACAATATAAGAATTACATTTCAAATGAAACTATAGGAAATTACTCAAATTACTAATTAGTAAAATTATAACATAGCAAAATTTGAAATACTAAATCTAAATACGAAGATATCTTGAATGCTAATTGCTAAATAAATTTTGACAAATGAAATTGTTTTTGTAAAATTGAAGGTAACTAGTGGAGAGTACCTAGAAAATCAAATGAATTCAATGGGAGTTTGTGGGCAATGCCCCTAATGGGTTTGAGGGTTAGCGCCCTTAGTGGGGTCAAGGGGCTGCCCCTTTGGGGTCTGGCAGGGCCTCAAGCCCGGGGTCTGGGGGCAGGTCAAGGGGCAGCGCCCCATGGGGTCAAGTGCCCCCGGGGTCGAGGGGCAGCGCCCCTCGCAGGGTCCCGGGGCAGATACAGGGCGGGGTCGAGGGGCGGAGCCCCCGCCGCCAAGCCCAAATTAAGACCTCCAAACCCACACAAACCTTCATGGTACATCATTTTGCATTAACAATAAAACCCAAATTAAGACCATCAAAGCCAGACAAACCTTCATGGAACACATCTCCTAGTCTCCCAAGAAACTCCTGGGCGTCTCCCAAGAAACTCCTGGGCGTCTCCTAGTCTCCCAGGAAACTCCTGGGCGTCTCCCAAGGAGACTTGGAGACTTGGAGACGTCTCCTAAGGAAACTTGGAGACGTCTCCCCGTCTCCCCGTCTCCGGCGGCGCTTTGGTGGCGGTGGCGGGACGGCGGGGGACGCCAAGTACCCGTCCCCCCGTCCCCGGGACGTCCCCGTTTCCGAAACGGGTCATATTTTGGGGGGAAACGCGTCCCCGTGGTTCACTGCAATTTATTGAAATATTAAATATATTTTTAGATGGAAATAGGCACCAACCTACTAGATTTACAAGTGAGATGATTTAGTAGGCAACAATCTACAAGGGACACCCAAACCTTTTTAACTATTTAGTAGGCACCAACCTACAGGGAGCACCAACCCTTAATGCAAGGCACCAAACCTTGACTTGGTGATTGCAAGATGATGCCTTCAATCTGACCTGCACTATCCCAATCCTCCAATCTGCCTTTGGTGATGAATGATCTCACACTTAGCCCACACAAGGAGATGGGACTTCAGATTTAGAATGCTTACTTACCCAAACACACAAGCTTTGATTTCGATAACACACATATATATGTTGTTCAATGGTTGCACACCTCTTTATGAAAGATCACATCAGTTCTTGTACTTTTAGATCTGCCTCTTCATAACTAAAACAAATTTTTGATTTTATGTTCATTACTGTTAATTTATTACATATAGATTCAGCCTTGAAATAGAAGAATATAACACTTCAAAAGACTTCAACTCCTTCAGTGAGACGTGTCATTTGGATGTAGCTTTTCCCAGACCGACACACCTCTCTTTAAAATAATTTTCCAACTTGTTAACAAAAGGTGTTTAAGATGAAAAATACATGTCATATCAAAGAGACCACCTTCAGGACACCCAATGACTCTTCACTAATCCTTATTTTAATTATAACGTCTTTGTTTGTGAAGCGCCTCTTTGCTAAATATCATTCGCATCTCCTGGGTAGCGATTTCCTTTTTGATTTAACAAATACGTATTATAGAACTTTATCATCCTTCAACATATTATTTATTTACACAAACTTATAGCTCCAAAAACCTTCATAGACCCATCCTTTGAAATACATCGCTGCACCTTAGCTCACAAATTTTGCGCTTAACACATATTCCTTAACTGCGATCTCTCTGCATTTCACATATTCTTTGCATGGCTGAGAGATAATAGATCAATAACCCAATATTATAGTATGTCATGTTATAAGCTTGCAACAGTGTATCGAATCACCCAAACTGGAACGTATTTCTGAACTTTCAATAATTATCGAAACTTCCTGTATTGGCTTCATACCAACAATCTTCATGTAAAGGAGTTAATATCATATTCACACCAACTCTAGCGGTTATTTACCTTGACATCACTGACCAATGATTTAGTTGATTCTGGCAGTATTTTTATCTTGATAAACATAATCGTATCACTTAATATGACAACATAAACCTTTGCATCATGTACAGTGGGCCCGCAATCTTTTCATCTCCTTGATATAATTTTCTTCAGAATAGAACACTCAGCTTTTGAGTAAATTCGATAAAGGAAACATTGACACAGGCAAAAGAAGTCTCCACATGATAGCTCAAAAGATGATGCGGCAGACCCCTTTTATGATCGGCAAACCCTTTTTATGATTTTTCAGCTAAATGACAAATATTTGATGAGGTGTCTATGATTTGTCCTTTGTGACTGCTTTATGCTTCAATAATTCTTTAGTCATATTTCAACAAGACATATAGATCTTTTAGTCATACTGATCTTCACAAGAATATGTTATCTTCAATCATGTTTTCCCTTGACATCAATGACAATAATTCCAATAGTCTTAAAATCCTTCTATGTTTAATCTGAAGAATGTATTTATGACATAGATCTATGTAATGATAGACCTTCAACTTGTCATCTGCAATATGATATCTTCAGTCATGCCTTTGCAATATGTTATCTTCAATCATGCTCATTTTGACATCAACTACTCCATCATTTTCACTTTGACATCAATGACAACATTTCCAACATAACATAATGACCACATTATTATTGCCATAATCTTGTTCAAAACAAAAGGGATGTAACACCATTGGCAAACAAATTGCCAATGGCATCGTCTATCTCATCTTTCAGCTGCACATTGAACAAATCAGCGAAGGGGTTACTTTGAGTTTGCAATTTGTGTTTCCCCTTACCCTCTCCTACATGGGCACTGGAAGAACCTAGAATCACTCCTCTCATCTGCAAAGTATGACTAGGACTCTGTGGCTAGCTCTGTTGAACATGTGCCCTACGAGACAAAGTAGTAGACATAGGTGTAGCTGCACTCTCATTAAGAACACCCCATAGCTTATTTATCGCAGCTCTGTATTTGAAGTTTATCGGTTGTGCCAAAAAAAACATGCCTCCACACCTTTTCCTCGAATAAAAAGGAGGTGTGCATTAACTCTAGTAATGCTGCCATACCATTCTAGATCACAAAAGTGGCACTTCCACCTCCTTGTGCCACCAAAAGTCCCTGGCCTACCTAGTAATTTTGTTGCAAACTGTCTAAGAGGAGAGTTAAGATCAAAAGGACCCTAGCATACGCTGCCAGTAATGCGGAGGGGCACTCTATAGTACTTGTTGCACTTGCCATGCAACTAGTTTGGGCTTTATGCTCAGTCCCATGGTCACCCCCCTCAGCCTCAAGTTCATATTCAGATTCAGGTTCACTATGAACCTCTACCTCATCCTCACTCATGTCATGAGAGCTCATTATAAATTCTATGAGTTCCTAGTTTCAGCCTAGTTTAACAAATTTGAAAAATAAAATTTAAAATTTGATGTTGAATCTTAATGACAAAATGAAAAATGAACAATGAACATTGAAATGAATCTATGAACATGCATTTACAGCCATGTTTATGGAATTGTGATTAAAATATTTCAATCATAATTCCATAAACATGGCTGCAAATGCATGTTCATAGATTCATTTCAATGTTCATTGTTCAGTTTTCATTTTGTCATCAAGATTCAACATCAAAATAGGTTTTGAAAATGAAACTTAGAAGAAAAAACTTCAAAAAACAGTCATTGAAACCTACCTTGTGCTTGAAAAATCCCTCTAAGTTGATGTAGAATCCTCCTCACCCCTCTTGCACTTGCAACACCTCAATCTCACTCCTTCACTCTCTCTTTTCTCTCCTCTTCACCTATAGCTATTGGAAAACATAGAAAACCAAATGTGAGAAAAATAGAGGATTTGGGAGTGATTTGTGGAGGTTAGAGGCAATGGAGGAGGCCTACTACCTTTAGGGCTCGTCCCAAGGCACGAAAAATCAAGAAATTGAAAAGAAAATTTAAAAAAAAACACTTTTATGGATGCCCAAGCTGGGAAACGCTTGGGCGTCCCCAAGACGCTTAAGGGATGCCTGGGGCGTCCCCAACTTTTCCTTGTTATCCTCTGTGTTTCAGTGGTGGTGGAGGTGCAGCGGGGGGGCGCATCCCAATGTAACACTGGTTATGAAGAGTGCAGCGATTTATTTAAGTATTGAAAGAAACAGCAATTAATACTATGAAATTCAGTGATAAAGCAAAGAATAGAGTATTAGTGTTAATCACCCAAGTGTAAATAAAAAGGTACAGTGATCTCATAACAAATTCTGATAGCAGCGATTAAAATTGTTAATAACAATGATTGAGATAAAAGATAAGAGGCAGCGACTATATGTGAAAGGGTGAAAAGACAGCAATGATCTTAAAGGAAATCTTTAAAGATAATTAACTATATTTACAAGGCAGCGATCAGCATAAATGGTAGTTAATAAAAGGTGATATCCTTTCAAAACATTATGTCTTTTCAAGAAGGTTGTGTCTATTTCAAAGGGTGTCTCTCTTCATAAGGACATAAAGATATATAATGAGAGATAAGAAGGAAGTTTGAAAACAAGTAATTAAATGATTTGTTTCTGATTGAAAAGGCAGATTAGGAGATAAAAAGGGTAGAAATGAAGAGTATATCAGATTCATATTAAAAAAATATATGCAATCTATGTGTGATGAACAATTGCAAATATATATAACAAATATATGTGATAGGTAAGAGCAGATTGTAAAAAGAATTAGAGTAGATTGTACAGCAGAAATTTTTCTAAAGAAAATGCCATGATTATGATCGTTTTGTATAGATGAATTATGCATGATATGGATCAGACTTGAAGGGAAGTGTGTGATTAGATTTGAAAGGAAGAGTGTTATATGATTGTGAATCAAATTCGAGTGTAAAGCAGATTTATAGTTGGATCAGATTTGTGTTTTTGGTGAAGGAGTTTATTATATCAGCATTAAAGAATTAAAAGGGTTGAAGTCTCTTGCTGGGTTGAAGCTCAGTTTGTGTGGGGGTTGGAGCCTGTCAAGTAGAGGTTGGAGTTTTTTGCTGAGTTGGAGCTCAGCTTAGGGTTTAGGGTTAGATACTGATTCAGCCTCCCCGCCCCCGTCAGTATCATTGTGTGCTCATCAAGGACTTCATTGAGTGATTACCATTTTGATAAAGCATATTCTAACTAATTTCTTTGCTTGGTTAAGAAGCTTCTGTGATGCTCTAGTATTTTGGTGTTTTGAGCATTTTGAGAATCAATTCTTTTAAGTTTTAACTGTTTCTTTGAAACTTGTCATTCTTTCCTTCTAATGTTAGCATGAGGATTACAAAACAATTTTTGAGAATTAATGATTGTGTGGTGATTTATTTTATTGCTAAACAATACTAGGGCAATGAAAATAGTTATTTAATCATGTTTACATATAATGTATTCTTTTATGTTAGAAAAGATGCATATATTTGAAAGCAATGGCGAGGTGAGCTTCTCAGTTGTTCCTATTGCTTAGGTATTGAAATGAACCATGATTACAGAATTATCGCCATTAATTTTCCCTTTTATCATTTGTGCTTTTGAAAAAGGAAATGAGTTAACATTATTGCTTTAGTTTATCCTCTTGCCTATATATATTTTCCAACTAAGTAATCAGTTAAATGAACCTAGAGAAGTTAAGAAAGGACATGTTAATTGTTTATTGAATCTACTTTATTTGTTTAAGCATGAATGATTGTTATTTAAGGTAAATGAATGGTCGTTTCTTAGTTACCTTCACTTTTTCTTTTGAGCTTGGTGGTGGACATAATTCCCTATGTGCTAGGATTTTGGGTGAGACCTTATCTTTCCTATCTTGTTACCCTAGGATTTAGTTTGACTTCTTAAACTAAGATTTAGGGTGAGATCATATTTCTCCTATCTTATTACCATAAGGTTTTGTTTGAATTGTCTCACTATCTATATGCATACGGTTGTATTGAGTTATTCCACTTGTTCAATATTTTGTTGACATGCACGGTGGTGTCACATCAAGATGTGAGCTACCCCTTATAGATTAAGATGGTGACATCTATGTCACTTACACGTATCTTTCACACATGTTTGGTGTTTGCTTTAATGTAATCGTGTGTGACAACTACACTTGTGTGTGTGTGTGTGCGCGCAAATGTAATGTCCCCATTTTGGCCATACGCTTTTCATTTGGATTTAGCCTATTTCCGAGAATCCGTAGGCTACTTCGTGGTACTAAATCTAGGGTTTCGATTTTCAGTAAGTCCTGCTTCCAACTCAGTTTAGTTTTCTGTGAGTTTTGTTATGGATTTACTATTTATAGCAGTTGGCTATTTTTAGTAAGCCATTTTGTGGCAGTGGCATCGACATCAGTTCAGCTCAAGTCATCTTGTCCTTCTTTAGTTTCAGTTTGGTTTGGTTATCTCCATGGATTAAGTTTTATACTTAGTCATTTTTATGTTTCTCAGTTGTACCCCCACGCCTAGGAATGATCACTTCATGTTGTTTTTAAAAGGGGGTCATTAAGGGGTCAATGGTGCATTTAATGAATTATTAAATGCTTTAATGTTGCAAAGTGAAGTTGGACACCTAAAAGAGGTTGATTAATATTTTATTATTTCAAAAAGTGAAATGCTTAAAGAGGCATCCCTTTTGGAAGTTGAAGTGATTCAACTTCTTGGAATTTGAAGAGTCTCTTGTTGCTTCATTTGCCAACTAAAGCCTATATATTGATGTTTTATGATGAGCTGATTATGCATATTTTTGAAGAGCAAAGTTACGCTACTGGAAGGAATCCAGAACCTGGCTAAGGGGAAGCTTAGCAAATTGACTCCATTCTTCGAGCCTGAAACTATGGTTCCCTAGATGGTGGATTGAGAGTGTGCTTCATTTAGAAGTGCACATTGAGCTTCACTGTTGAAGAATTTGATGTATTTTTCAGTTTTGAGCTTGCTGGTTCGTTCATGGCTGAAGGTGATTTTCATATGCAACTCTTTGAATGATTTCTAATTGCACATGGGTATTGGTTCTTTTAGTTTGTATGCTTGAGGCGTCCCTATTTGTGCAAAATCAGAATTTATAATAAAGTGGATGTATTTTAAAGAGAGGTCAAACCTCTCCTAGCGTCGTACCATTTCAAAAAGATAGCTTTGAAATTCGTGTCTTCTTTTTGGTGTTTGATTTGGCATTAGAGTTTCATGTGAGTTGGCCGCCATGTTTCTTGTGATTAATTGCTTCTAATTTAAGGTGATATGGTGAAGTATTGTGGAGGTTATGAACATTTGGGTGTTGCATAGTTGCTGGTTGAAAAATTACAGGCTGCTAGTTTTATATCAGACTTAGCTCTTTTCTTGATATGCAATACTTCTTGGGCATCTATGCTGCTAATTCCATGTGCACTCCATTTCAAGAAGATAGAAGCATTTTGGAAGAAGATTTGAACAATTTAATGATGACCAGCTGCTACCTCATCGAAGTTTGTGTAAGAGATTTGAACATTCCTGATATGTTGCATTTGCTGGTTATGAAAATTCAGTTTGCTGCTTCATTATATCAGATTGAACAAAGTTCAAATTTTGGCTTGTAATTCTATATTTGTGAAGATTAAAAGTTGGAAGAATCATCTTTTAAGTATTTGCATTGGTTATGTTATTGTAACACTTGTAAATTGCAGATTTATTTCATTGTAAGGCTGTCAATTAGTAGTACTAATCCAGTCATTATTATTGCTGCATTTACTTGCGAATTATAATGCAAAACATTAATTACCTACGCTCCACGGGGTTTCGGGGACGAGGAGTACCCGGTACGGCGGGATGAGTTTTCGGTACAGGGGTACTTTTGGGTCATTTTTTAGGGGACGGCTGATAAAAAAATAGGGAATTTTTAAAAAATATATAGAAATTTCAAATGTTCATAGCATAACATTGATAAAGCATTCATTCTAGACATTTGTATAAGCTTAATACATATCATTACACTTGAATTGAGATTTCACATGAGAATCGACAAACAAATTAACAAAATTCAAATGCTTTTCATTATCAATGTGCACACATATCATATAAAAGTCTGATAAGTATAACCAAAATGCCCAAAGGCTCCAAGTCTCATATATGAAATGACATGCTAAACATAAAACTAAGAAAATATATCGTTGTCCAAGGTCCCTAATTAGCAGAAGGTAGGTCTAAATCAGCGTCGCCCTCGCCATTAGAGCTCCAGTCTAAGTTAGTGTCAGTGTCCATGTCAATAGAAGGATCTGCCTCAACCAATGGAACCCCAACCAATCCCTCATGTGCATTCTTCTTAATCTGCATAGCATCTTTGGGATTAACATCCCAACGTAAGGCTGGAGTCTAACGATACTGAGTAGTCTGGCGATCCTTCACTCAGATACTTTTCTTTTGCTCTCCTTCACTTCACTAGCCAAACGTAAAAATGAGTTGATTTTTCTCATTTTAGGGCATATATAAGGCATAAATTAGGTTAAGTGGCATGGGGCGTCCCTTGTGGGCCCACCCATGCGTTTTTCATTTTAAAAAAATTTAATTTTTTATAAAAATGTGTTTTTTTGCTGCTGGGCCATAGGGTACTTCTAGAAGTACCCGATACGGATGAGGGACGGCTGGGAAGTTTTGGGTACTTCTAGAAGTACCCTACGTCCCCTGCCTCTTGCCAAAAGTCCCCTGGAAGTACCGGGTACTTGGAGGGCAAAAGGGGATGGCTAGGGGACGTTTCTTGGCCGTCGCCACGTCCCTGTTTCGTACCCGGTACGGGAAACAGCATAAAAACACAGGGGACGTGTCCCCATGGAGCATAGTTAATTACCCCTGGATGGTTTACCGCCAGTGTGGAGAATAAACTTTGTAACTCTCATTGTACCCACCGAAAAGTGGAGAATTCCCACTCAAGAGTGGATGCCCGCCGCAACGGATGAATTAGTTGAATTTTGTAGTATTCCCCCCACTGTTTAAGTGGTTGAGCGGAAATCTTTATGGCTGGTTCACCGCCTAAGTTCTTTCAGTTTTGTAATACTTACTCCGCCATATGTTAGCACCTCGCCTTCAAAGGGATCTTGTGTGCACATTCTTGGTGTTGAGTTTATTTTGTACTTCCAGTTGTAATCATCCTACAATTGTTGAATTATTAGATCCTAGGGATCCTCTGATCATATGCCCACCCCTCTTCCTCAAGTGGTTTTAAGGCGCATTCTTGGTTAGAGTTCTTTTGCACATCGTTTTGGTTTTAGAGCTAACCTTAACGGGTGTGTGTTGCAATTGTAATTGATATGCAAAATCAAGAAAAAAATTAAGGGGCATGTTTCAGCAAACATTGCAACACTGTTAATGCTGTATTTGTTAGTATGCAAATTTTGTTATGTATGTTTGTAATCTTTTTGTCCTTAGTAAAATTTGAGCATTACATCTTCAAACAAGTTACTTTATAATCATGCTTCACATGAGATCAACACTCTAAATCTGTAGGATTTCTAGTAATATAACCTTGCATGAAACTGACCATACAATCTCCATTGTAAGCCCTCAATATATAGGTCAAGGAGACCTAGGAAACCATAAATGTTTTACCAAAACTGTGAGCAAATACTTGGTCTAACTAGTCCAAATTGGGCCCTTGTGCCCTCCTCCAAACATAATTCTGTCTGGAATAGTAACTCCCAAGTTGACTGCTTGACCAACAAGACCAAAAAGGGCGCATATGATGTACTATTGATTCCAACTGAGCCCTCTGGAACTTTAGGGAAAAGTCGCCGATTGCAATGCTGAAATACAGTTAAGTCAGTTTCATTAAAACCCAGTATAGAAGTAGAACCTGTTAATAAACACCAAACAGGGTTTATGACAGCCCCAGATCCAGAAAATTTGATTTTGGGTTCACCAGACAGCAGGAACAGTGAAAAGACATTATCAGATGCTAAGATATACAAGACTTATTCCTTAAATTTGCTCTCAGAAAATCAGTTGATAGATACTAAACCCTGCAATTTGGTCTTCACTACGTCATCAGACATTCGTTTGTGAAGAATTATCATCTGATGTGACTTGTTTTCAAACAAATAGATGGCACATTATGGGGGCTTCATAACTATAAAAGGTAGGATATTTTCCAGTTAAAATTTGCTGTGATTTCTTGAATCTTCAGAAAATCACATTTAATATGATTATATCATATATATATTATAAGGTGTATAAGTGTTTGCCATCTATCAATTACATATACAAGTTTAAATCATAACCTGTTTTCTTATTTATGTAATGAGGGAATGTTAAATTATTTCGCAAATTGGTAATTAGTCTTGGAATTTACTGGGCAGCGCAGCAATATAACATTATTGATTTGGACTTTACAATTGGACTAGTATATTTTTCCAGGATTGATCCCAGATCAAGACACTATCATGTATTGGTAAGAGATAAAGATGTTCACAAGACAACTTTCAAGTGTCACTGTACACACTATAAGTTTTTGGTTGTGTCCTTTGGCTTGACAAACACCCCAGCTACCTTCAAGTCTTGCATGAATCAAGTATTCAATAAACAATTAAAAAAATCTGTGCCGGTTTTCTTCGATGATATTCTCATTTACAACAAGACTTGGGAAGATTACTTGAGACATCTAGATGAGATTTTCAACATACTAGAACAGCAGTCCTTTGCAAAAGAGTCCAAGTACAAGTTCAGGATGATAGAGATTTTATGGACATATCATCAATGCCCAAGGCATCCAAGAGGACAAAGAAAACATACAAGCAATCAAATATTGGCCTCCTCCAAGCACTTTGACCCAATTAAGAGGATTCTTTGACCTCTACAACTACTGTGTTTGCCTACCGAATGTAATTCAAGTACTACGTACTACTGGCAAACTAAGTCACGTGCAGAACATAGAACAGAATAATAGAATAGAAACTTTATTCATCATCAGGAATATTACCATGTACAATCACAGAGTATCAACAGTGCTTATTAGTATAACCATCGGCACATGACTATTTCTCGACTATAGCAACTGACTACATATGACATTCAGTGGTAGTTAGATAACCAACCAATACGACATTTCATAACAACATTAACATTAATCGGGACTTGATTACCCGAAAGCACATGACATGTATTATTCTCACTAACTATTGTTTTATTAGCAATTGGCCGACTACGACCAAGGCCGACTACGGCCGACTACAACAAAGTAAAGATATACTACTTACATCATCCCCCCCTACAAAGTAGTCGTCTTCCAGACGACTGAAAATAAAAAATGCCAACTCCTCGTCCTTTTCGTGTAATTGATTCTCCCTCCGTGTTGAAAGTCATTGTGCATCAGCCATCTGGGTATCATTCTCTATCAACTGACCCAATACTCTATCCCTTACTCTATCCCTTTTTGCTAACTTCTCGAGAGTTGTCACTCTCATTTGCTCGGCTGCCAACTGCTCTTGCAACTGTACTACATTGGCTGGCTGTATTGCAAATGGACAAATCCAATAAATTTGATGGGGGTCTGGGGGCAACGCCACCAGTGGGGTCAAGAGGCATCGCCCCTTGCAAGGGTCTGGGGGCAGCGCCCCCAGCGGGGTTGAGGGGCAGCGCCCCTCGCGCACTCCCTGTCGCGATACAGGGCGGGGTTCCAAACTGCATCACATACCTCATTTTCATGACTATTCCAAAGGTTCCAAATAGTGCCTGATGAAGCTGAAAAATACAAATTTTGCATTGTTTTCTTTACTTTATCTCGATCAATGAATGGTACGACTTCTTGCTGCTTGCTACTTACGGCTTCTCTCTCCTGCTTTGTCCGTACGCCCTGAGGGATAAAAAACTGTCGTACGACTTGATCTTGGAGATGTCGTACGACCAATGAGTTCTTAGTATGCCGTACGATGTGAAGAATTGTTGAGTGTTCCTTAACCAAGATAAAAATCCATACGACCCTTAAATTGCAATGTCAGACGACTTGGATGACTAGTGAAGTTCTTACAATATGCAGACTCTGTGAATGTCGTACGATGAAATTCCCCTATAAATGTCGTACGATTAAGATCTCTTTTAAGTGTCGTACGATGTAAGGATGTCGTACGACCTTCTTGACCACCTCATGACTCCGTATGAATTGAGAAGATGCTAAATATTGTACGATGTAGATCTCTCCTAGATGTCATACGACTTGCAAATAGTCTAGATGATGCCGTACGACTTGAGAATCGTGCTGTACCCAAAATCAAAAATTTTGCTTCACTAAGGCATTTTGCTTAATTGAGTCTTAATCTTGTTAAAGTGATGTCAGAAGGTCGTTTTTGGGGTTTTTAAATATGGAGTTGGTGTTAGTGTCATGTCAGTCTGTTACTGAAGAAATTTGAGAAAAGTGAAAAGCTGAAGGAAAATTGTCAAAATTTTCTATCTCTGGAGAAGGAAGCACATTTTCAAATGGGCGCCTACCTTTTAGGGGCCCAGATCCTGTTTTTAGGGTTTGTCACTTCCAGCAGACTTTTGTTCGGCATCACGTCAACTTCGCGACAGGCTATCAAGCTTGTCAAACGGACCTATTTTGCTCGAGTTACGAAGGATACAGTGTAAAATGAGAGGAGACCCAGAATTGGCTAACACTGGAGAAAAGCGCAGCTTTTGGGAAAGGCGCCCATCTTTTTGAGATGTCAAATGAAGGTTTTTGGTTAAATGCCACCCAAGATGTTTATCTCACATTTGTTCGAGCTTCACGGCACATCCGTCAATGGGTGAATCTGAGTTGCTGAAGTACCTGAACCTGAGGTCAAACATAGGGTCAAATCTTAGTCAAAATGTCAAAGAATGAGCAAAAGAGCACTTTTTTAGAAAGGTGCCTGAGCTTTTCAAGCCTTTAATGCCTTCTTTTTGATGATCTCAGATGTTCAATTTGTCCGTGTTACGTTCAGCTTTCCGTTGCCTGTCTCCGTCAAATCAAAGGATGACTCAGCAGCTTGCAGTCAGGGTTTTAATGTTATTTTGGTCAGTTCCAGAAATGACTAAGTCTGGGAGTAAAAGAGCAACTTTTCAAAAAGGCGCCCTTGATTTTCACCCCTCAGATAATGTTTTCTGGGGAAATGTGCCTTTGCAGCTATCTTGCAGAATGAGGTCAGCTCCGCAGTGAACCTGTGTTTCAGTCCTGAAAATTGGTAAATTAGAAGTTATGAAGAATTTGTTTTTCCCTTCGTTCGAGATGCAGATGAGAAAATATGACTAAGTCTGAGAAAAAGCGCAGCTTTTCAAAAGGGGGCTTGGATTTTTGAGCCTTCCGATGTTCGTTTTATGATGTTCAGTCTCAAGGTACCTTTTGATCAGTTTTTATCCTGCTCTGCGATGCACCTGTCAGCCAGTCAATCAGAGGAGTCAGTCAGCCAGTGTCAGAGGATGAACAAAGGTCTCGGGAGACGCTCAAATCCAAATTTTCATGAAAATTGGCTAAGTCTGGAATTCGCCTTAAGAGGTCAAAGTTGAGTTTTTGAAAGAGGTTGAATGGACGCCTTAACTTGAGTTCTGACTACAGTTAGACTAAACGTTTTCTGGGTTTTCATTTTCAGTTCATATTTTGGCATGATGAGTGATCTTTCAGTTTGCATGTCGAGTTAACAACCTTGCATGTTGAGTTAACTTAATTGCATATTCACTTAACTAAAGATTATGTCTGAAAGTCAACTTGAGTTTGCATGCATGGCCTATTTGGTTGCAATTGTGAAGTTTTTGTGAAGATGGTGCTTCATTGAATGTCAACTAGAGTTCTGAAAAGGGACAGCATATTTAGATGAAGCATGAAGTGTGAAGTTGACGCATTTACCTTTCATTGTTAACTTCAGTTCTCAAAAGCGACGCCATAATTAGAATTGTTAAGATTTAAAGCATGAAGTGTGAAGATGGCAAATTCATCATTGTTAACTTCAGTTCTAAAAGGGACGCTTTAGTTCTTAAGTGTGTGAATTGCATGAATTTTGAAGATGGCGAACTCAATAAAGAATGTCAACTGAAGTCAAAATCGCATGATTGTTTTAAATTAGTTTGTAACTGAAGTCTTGAAAGGGAAACCCAAAAGCATAGCGCTTTATTTAGCTATTTTAGTTTCAGTTAACTAAAATGAGGTCCAATCACAAGCCAAGCGCATTTCTCAAGGTTTTCATGCTTTATGCGAATTTCATGAATGAAAGTCTATTTATTCAAGCATTGGCGTCCATTATTTCATCATCTTTAGCTTCGAAGTTTATATTCTTCTTGAGCGACCAGCAAGCTAAAGGTGGTACAGGTGTCAGAATTCAGCATTTTCAATAGCAACGGATTTAAATTGTTCAGAGGAAGGAGATTCAAAACTTTATTTTCACTTTGCATGCAGGTTTTATCAAGTTCCTAAAGAAGATTGGCGAATTTTTCAGAAGCAGAACAAGCAAAACTTTCTATCTTCTGTCTTATTTCTTTTATTTCTCATCTTAGGTACTTTCTTCGCATGTCAAAGAAATTCAACATATTTTCAGAGTTTGATCATCTGGGTTTGCATACTTCAGTATTTGCAGCAAAACCCACGTCTTAGAATTTTTTGAGAAAATTGCCCCATAGACTTCATTCTGAAGCTCTGTGCATTTTTCTGAGAATTTCTTTGCATGTGGGCCAAAATCACATCTTTTTGAGAATCCAGCTATCTGGGTTTGTTCAGAATTCCGTTGTGCACAAAACCCATGTTTCAGAAAAACTTCGAAAATTTCTCCTGTCTTAGGCTATTTTTAGCCTTGTCCAGACGTTTTCAGTTTTTCCAGAAAGTTCTTCAAGTATATTCGACTTTACAATCAAAAGTTCTCATTTTCAAAATGCAGCTCAATCACATTGATTATAAGGCAAAATCTGCCCTTACGCATAATTTTGTCTTGAGCGTTCTGGATTGTTAGCAGCAGCAATGCGTTGAGGAATCTTGAGCGTTCTGGATTGTTAGCAGTAGCATCTATTCCTATTACCACTTTTGATCTCGAGTTTGTTCTTGCTTGTATCAAGCATTATGACTCATCGTCACGACAAATCAGATCAGTTGATGGGAGGGTTGTTTCCAGTCTCAAACCGAAAGATATAAAGAAATGTTTTGCTATTCTTCCACGTTCAGATAACTTTACTGTGGTTATTGAAGCTTGTGAGAAGATTTGGGATGGAGATCAACAGCATTCACAGAGAAAGGTAGCTCAGAAATGGCTGAAAGTTCAGAAGACTAACATGCCCAAGAAGGTTGGCCGTGGTGAATTCAAGGACGAGGTTGCTATTTTGATAACTTTGCTCAACCGAGTTATAGGCCAAGAGGATGCTAGTACTTTCCGATCGTGGAAGTTTTACCTTATTTCCAGAATTCTTGATGGCACAGAACATTTTCACTAGGCTATGTTGATTAGTGATTGCTTACATCAGCAAATTACTAATTTTCTCAAGTTTCATGAGTTTCACATGATATCTTACTTGGTCTACTTAGTCGCATTCCAAGGCAGCTACAAGCATTTAAAGACTAATGGCACTCTCGGTGTTCAACGTATTCACGAGTATTATCCTCAGTTGGAGTTCTCTCAGTCTAAACAAAACTTCTGAACAGTAAATGATCACTTTTCTAAGAGGACAGTTAGAGATCTTGACAACGAAATGCACATTTGTATTTCTGCCGAGGCAAAATCAGCGATGGAGACTTGGGCGGAATGGTTCATCCAATTCCCTACTTTCACATACCTCCGGGTTTATGGATATGTTGGAGAGCCCCTGATGTTGCCGAGGTATCCTTCAGACAAGATCATCTTCATGGAGTTTCTCAGGCAGATGCAACATGTTCATTTCTTTCTTCGCAATTGTCATAAGTCTACAGCTACTTTTCCATTTGCATTGGGGATTTTCACATGCAATGCGGCAACAAATACCAAGCTTATGTCAACCGAGTTAGAAAGATTCAAGCTTAAAACTCATACCGAGAAGCGTTCTTATGATCCTTTGGGTCATTATGCAAACAGGTTAGAGCGAGGGATTGCACATAAGCCAGCACTTGAGGATTTCTGGGCAAATTGTGAAGATGAATTTGAGGTTCGTCGTCGTCACTATTGTAGACTTACTATAGGTCAGCTCTTTGATTACCTATCAGAAGATGTTGATGTTCTATCAGATGATGATGGAGAAGTTCTTCTCAATTCATTTGACAGAGATCAAATTGCTCGGCAGCCACTTCGTTCACCAGATTGGTATGCTAAAGAGAATACTTCTATTGAGGAAGTTTCTAAATCGGTTATCAAGATCAGTAGGTAGTTATTGGAGAGTAAGCGGAGACGTAAGTCAGTTCCTGTAACAGAGCCGCCAGAGAAGTTTGCTTCATTGCCTTCTACTTCTAGGTCAAGACCTCAGGTCAAGGCTATTGTGATTCCTCCTGAAGGTGTTAGACTTAGCGGAAATACAGGGAAAAGAGCTACTGGAAAGAGGAAGCAAAAACAAGTTGAGAATGCACCTGAGGTTCCAATAGAGACAGTCATCCAAGCTGAACTTCACGTTTCACCTCCTAGTTCGCCACATGTACAACCTATTGACATAGATTTAGAGCGTGAGATACCAATTCGAGTTGGATCAGAGACAACTGAACCGCCACAGGTGGATACATCAGGGACAGTCTCTCCTCGGATTGATGATATTGTTCAGTCTTGTTGGCTCAAGAGGTCTTTGGGGAGGCAGAGGCGAGAACCTTCATATAACCTTGATTTATCAGAGTTCGGTGAGCCTTATAAGAAAAGGTCGAACAAGAAAATCAAGAAACAGGTGCACATTGAGAAGACTCCAGAATCAGAGATTGTTATAGAGGTTGTTGTTCCTCCAGAGGGTAAGAGCTTAGATGAAGTCGAAGTTGGTGACTTTACTTTCACTAAGGCAAATCTAGGCAAGACTACACGAGAGACAAATGTGACTCTTCTTAAGATTGTTACCAATAATCTTGAAGAACGTATCACGAAGGATGGAGAGGATAAGGGACTACTTAAGGCTGAAAATGGTCAACTTCGTCAATATATTTCTGATCTTGTTCATGCAAATTTGAATAGAGCACCTGCTCTTCGTCAGAATACACCTGCAGAACAACAAAAGCTTGATCAGTTAGTCAGTCATGGCAGACTTTTGAATAACTGGATTGAAAGTTTAGTTGCTACAGGTCGACGTGTTCATGCAGATTTGTATCAGTTAAGGAGTGATGCACATAGACTTCGTCAAGGTATCCAGTTGCTTGAGGTTTCAGTTGCAGAGAGTTCAGCCAAGGATCGTGTTCTTGTATCTCAGTTGTCTGTTGCATACAATGCCTTAGAGATTGATGAAGATCAGGAGAAGGTTTTTACTTCAAGAGAGCAGCACCTTTTTAAAATGGAGACGTGAAAAGATCTCTGCCAAGTTGTTTTCGTTGAAAGATGATGTAATTGGATTACTTGCACTTGTCAGTGGATTTGTTGTTCAGATTCTGTGTCATTATCTTCTTGAGGATAGCACGTATGTTGAATTGGACAAAGTGCAAGCTGAATTCGAGAAGCTGATTCGTGATAACCTGGAAGGAGATCCTATGGCGCCTAAGTTGGAGAATATCTCAGTTATTTCAGCTAGTTTCAGAAAGGCGACTGAAGATGTTAGAAAAGGCATGCATACGGTCAAAGAAAGTGGCAGAGAACTGAAGAAGCAGACTGTTCTTTTGGATAGCATCAAAGTGCCTGAAGACAAAGAGATTGATGAGTTCTTGGTCGAAGTGTTAGACTGAGATGACATGGAGTGATCTGCCAGTTGGAACCTACAGTTAATTTCGAGGGTTGAGTCATGAGCGGCAGTTAACTCAACTTTCAGTCTTGAGTTCACTTGCTGACTTCACACATGCTTATCTCATCCTTGGAATTATCATCACAGGAGTTAGGGTTAGGGTTTCCAGTTAACTGAAGGTAGTGTCCAGTTAACTTTGCTTTAAATAAGGACGTGCATGCTTGCACATGGTCCGTTTAGGTTAAATATATCGGTTAACTGATGGTAGCTTTCCATTTAACTGTATAGTTTACTTCATTAGGGTTTAGTAATAAATCTTGCATGCATTGCAAGACTGTAGTTAACTCAAGGTGATTTTAGGGTTCCCTACACCTTGATGTATATAAATAAGAGCTTTTGCTCATTTGTAATTCACGTTTGGTTGAGAGAGAAATATATTTTATGCCTACCTTGCCCTCAATATCGCTCTTTTGGTATTTGTTCATGCGTCTTTGTCATTATAATGAATTGTTATGCCACATAGGATTTCATGCAATTGTAATGGTGAATTCTTTCCATAGTTTAGATAAATCTGTTTTCTGTTCAATAAACTTGTCCAGATTGAGATGATAGTTGTGCCCACCTTGCCTTCAAGTAGAGAATCTGCACTTGTTTATCGTCTGTTGTTGTGAACAATAAACTTATTCAGATTGAGATAATAGTTGTGCCACCTCGCCTTCAAGTAGAGAATCCGTATTAAGTTTATCGTGTGATGTTGTTACCAATAAACTTGTTTAGATTGAGCTAATAGATGTGCCACCTTGCCTTCATGTTGAGAATCTATGCTCGCTTATCGTCCGATAGTCAAACCTTGCTCCGTTTCCTCATGCTCTGTTTTCTTGAGGAAACTGGATAGAATTTAAGTAATTAAGTTTATTTGTAGTTAGTGAATTTGCGAAACCAGAAAATTCTCAGCTGCAACGTATATAGTTTTCGAGAAAGCCTTGTACCTCTACAGCTGAAACAAAAAAACATGATTTAGTTTAGTTTATTTCCAATTTGCAAGTACTTTTGTCAAGCACAACGAGGGAGCTTCCCCTCCTAATTTGAAGAGCACTCATTGCGTAGTGTGCATAGCTGTCCGTACCAACTCTTACTCCAGAGGTGTTAGTTGTTACGCAAACAAATTGCGTGGATGTCGTACGACCTTGAGACACTGTGAATGTCGTACGATGTGATCGATGTGATTGAGGGTAATAGTCCGCCGTCCTGTGAAAACTCTTGCGTACCTTATACCAGCTCTCCTGTAGGTCGATACATTTCTTCCTTGGAGTCATTCTTCCCTTCTTTGGTTCCTTTTATGCTTTCGCCCTATTATTCCTAGTGTGTTATATGGTCGTACATCGTACTCCTTGGCCGAGCTTAGGCTACGTTGCACTTTAAGGTTTCCTCTTTTAATACTTTGTCGTGTTTTATCTCCCCCAGCGGCTTTTCCCCATAGGCGTACGATTTGCCTCATGGCCACGACTTTCATTTTAAATTTAATTTTAATTTCTCTTCCCTTGGTCGGCTTTTATTTTTTCATTTCTCTATTTCTTTTATTTTTTCGAACTCCATATAATACGTCTGTCTTTTTAATTCTTTTATTTTCGCCTTTTTGTATCTTTTCTCCTTTTTCAATCTCTTTTAATTCCTTCTCCTTATTATTCTCATCTTCTCTCTCCTCTCTCCTCCATTTGTCCTGTTTTTCGTCATTTATTCTCCTACTCTCCATTTTTTGATGACTTTTAGCTTTTTTCTCTTCTATCTTTAATTTTTTCAATTTTTGTTTATTTTCTCTCATCTCCTCTCTCTTCTCTTTTCTTTTTTTCTAATTTTTTAATTTTTCCATACTTCTCATTTTTTAACTCCAACACAATTTTTTCATCTCGTACCTGTTCGGATTTGTGGACTGGTGTATCGTCCAGTTTTGATACTCTTTCTTTGTACTCTCCATTCTCGGCCGGAAATGTTTGGCTGGGCCTTCCCTGTTTCTTTTCTTCCTTGATTTCCCCTATTTGTAGCATGTTACACTCTCAGTGGAACACTTCATATTCTTCCATCTGCCAATGAAATAAGCCATTCAGTGAGCTTGTCTCGTCCTCCAAACAACTCTCAAGTTCAAGTACGCCTTCAGTGTTCGGTTCCATAGCTTTCCTTCCTTTGTCCACATCCGACTCACCTCCATCCGATTCAGATCCAGAGGAAGCCAATTCTTCGCTCACGCCCTGGTTCTTCAAGTCAATGACGTACTTTCGCCCGTTGTTCTCGATCGAGAGTGTGTTCCTCTTCCAATTATGATTTGCCTTCACGGCTATCAGCGATCCTCTCCCAAGTAGTGCATCGTATGCTTTCCTCTGTAATGGGATGACGACAAAATTTAGCAAAAACTGTTGTGTGTTGATCGTCACCTTCTGCGCCATCAATGTTCCCAACGGCTTGATACCATGTTGATCAGCGCCCACCAGTTGGAATGTCGGCAGCCAAAGTGTAGGCTTCCCGAGACTCTTCCATGTGTCTTCAGGTAGTACGTTGACTCCCGATCCTCCGTCGACGATATTATTTGTCAAGATATTCCCTTTGATCTCCATATGCACGACCGCTGGCATCTTCCCGATGTTTGCTATGAGCAATACTAGCTCGATTGTTTGTTCACCGTACGGTGGCAGTTCTGGTATCAATTCTTGCCTTCGTTCCTCCGATTGCGGTTGCTTGCCATCCCCAACGATGTTTGTGATCGCCAGTCCCAACTGCGGCATAGTCTGGAGAAGGTCAGTTACTTTGATCGGTATCGTGGTCTGCAATACCTGCCGTACGATGTTGGTTTCCGCCTCCGACCGCTGAGAGGCTCCTGGCTTCTCCAAAGGTACTTTGTTTTCCTTTGCCATCGCCAATTCCTCTTCGGTTTTTGCTTCCTTCATCCTTTGTTTCTCCATACATGGATCTGGGTAAGTGGCCCTTTTTACTTGTGCTCTAGTGATCGCCAGTACCTCTTGTTCTTCTACTTCCAACATGTGGATACCCTTTTGCTTAGGGCATTCGTTATCTTCATGATCGCTTTGTCCACACCACTTACACAATCTCCCTCCCGAACCTTGACCATTCTGGCAGTCCCTGGCGAAGTGGCCCCATTCGTTGCACTTCCTGCATTGGATCATAGGCCTTCCTTTTGCATTGTACTGTATCATGTTTCTCGGACTTCTATTGCTTCGGTAACCTCCAGGGGATGCATTGCTATTGTACTAGGGCTTTGGTGGTGTGTTCGGCGGTGTTGACGGCTCTCCATGAGTGAAGAGTACTTGTGCACTTCTGGCTTTTAAGTTGTATGGGCATTCCTTAACGGAATGTCCCATCACTTGGCAGATATCGTGAAATAAGTTCTTGGGACAGTTCGCCTTCGTGTGACCTTCCGCATTGCAATTCGTACACCACAGTTCTCTGGCTTCTCTCGTATTCTCCTTGCCGGCCTTCAATTCTTTCATCACTCGCATCATATCTTTCCTGAGTGCTTGTACTGTTTTGGATTCACCGCCGTTGTCGTCCGTACTCTCCTCGTCGTCTGTCTTCTTTTTCCCTCGGGAAGATGTTTTATTTTCACTTTCTATGTCCATTGCCCAATTGTATGCTTCGGCGTATGACGAAGGAGGTACGACTTTCATTTTCTTCCTTAATGACGGAAGCAAGCCCTCGATGAACCATCTTTTCTTCAACCCATCGGCCGGTTGTGCCTCCAATTTCCCCAGTAAATCTTTGAGTCTTCGGTTGTAGGTCCGCACACTCTCGTGCTTTCCTTGCTTGGTATTGTATATCTCTGCAACAATCTCGCTATCATCTCGAAGAAGTTTGAACTCCTCCTGGAAAGCTTTTTTCAATAACCTCCATGTAGCTTTCTATGCTTGATCCAATTCAGAGTACCAATCAATGGTACTCTCTCTGAGTGTCGCTGGAAATGCTTTCAGCCACTGGTCGGGATCATCCTGTCCACTGGCTATCCAAATAGTCTCACATGTCTTACAGTGTCGTACGGGATCTTCAAACCCATTCCCCATGAACTTCGGCAACTTTTGCCGCTCCAGATGAGCCATCGTTCCCCGCTGTCCTCCTTGTGTGTTGGACCCGATTAGACTGGTTTCTGTCATGTCCCCTTCTAGTTGACATCTCTCGGAGCACAGGATTAGCCTATTATGCGACCCTCGTAGGCTAATAGGTTGGATAGAGGGTCATGATGGAGCTTGGCTCAGCTTCAGTTGGCAGTTCTTGGTCAGTTGGCTTTCGTTCGGGCTCGTTCGGGCACTTCTTGCATAAGTTGCTATTTGTAGCAGTTATTGGCAGTCAACGTGGGACCCCTGCCATTTTTAGCAGTATGGATTGTTAGCGTTCGGAATCACTTCAGTGTTCATCAGCTTCAGACGGCTCATGCATCGGATGAATAATGAGAGAGATATTAATATTTAATTGAATTAATTAAATGGAGTTTATAATATAAAGTTATAATATTTTAATTATAACTTAAGTGATTCAGTGAAGGGGTCGCCCAACATCAGGAAGGAGGCCATTTGACGATTATATTTTATAATCAAAAATTACTGCTGAGACTATTGAAATATTAAAATAATAAAAGTCGAATTCTTTTAATAATCCCTATCTTTTAGGAATTCGCACTTTTGAGAGTATAAGGCAGTTTGCATTGGAATTCGAGCCATTATGTGTTATTGAATTATTGAAAATTGATCAAGTTTGGTCTGAGCACAGAAACTTAGGGTTTCAGTCTCGAACGCATTGGGGAACAAGCCATCTCCAGTGAAAGCAGTTCAGAGGGTGTGAGATATCACCTGATTTATTGCCAGATAAGAGATTTCTTCATTCAGAAGAAATTACAGAGCTTCAGAGTTATATAATCTTCAGGGTTTCAGAGAAGATGTCCATCCAGAAGAGTCTGCAACAGTAGGCGCCTATCCTTTCTTGGATCTGGAGATTATCACAAGGGCCGTACATTTTATTCTTTGCTGCTGTGTACCAGGTCGTACCAGATCTGTACCTGGCCGTACTGTCATAAAAAGGCGAGCTTGTGATCTTGGAGAAAACGCCTATCCTTTTGGTTTCCAGTTTTCACCTTTGGGGGCGCAGGGTATCAGGAGTCATTTGAGATTGCCAGACAGGAGGAGAAGAGCAAATTTCATACAGCCGTACCATCTCAAGCAAGTTATCAGCAAGCTGCAATTTCCAGGTTTTCAAATAAAAATCACTGCTTTTCTATTTGCATGTATCTGGATCTTTATTGTAATCACCTCAGAAGAGTAATAGATAGACTGGCATCATTATTAGCAATAGAATCTACCGTTTTTAGTGTTGATTTATTTTTATAGAATTTATTCTTCATTTATTGCAAAATCGCATTATTGCATTTTATGCTCAAAAACACCAAAAAAACCAAAAACTGCAAAAACAAACAAAAACTCAGTCGGATTCAGAAACAGGGGAAACAAGGGGTTTCTACAGTTTCCTTGCTATGTTCCGGTGCGTCACTTGCACTCTCGGCCACGTACGAGTCACTCCCACGTCATTCCTCAGCGTCCGCGACACCTTGAGTCTCCTGGGGTTCCCTTTGGTACTCTCTCCGCCTCGAGGTATTGGGCTCTGATCTTCCACTCGTTAGGTGTTTGTCGTTGTCTGACAAGGACAACTCCCGAAAATGGTTGATGCTACTACTCAATTCATCTTCGTTCTCATCGGGATCATATCTTCCTATATACGGGGTGCCGCAGGGTTTTCCGTCCCTTCCTTCTGTCAAACTTTGGTGCGCTCGTCCAATGGATGTGTCTATTCTTGTCAGATTTTCATATGTTCTTTTTATGCTCTGATTTATTTCAATTAAGTCCTCATCCAATTCCTTACCGACTTGCTTTAGTCTTCTTCGTCGGTTTTCTTCTTCTTGCAGCCTGAGTGATCGCCGAACTTGCTCTTCCGAAGTCCCGTGCCCGTCAGGTACTCGATGCTTGTCTTTGTTCGACTGTACGGGCATTTAAAATATGTTCAGGCGATCATCGCTGGCTACCGAATGTACGTCTCCGGCTCATGTCTCGTTCTTCTTCTTCTTGTTTAGTTCGTTCTTCGTAGTGTTGTAGTATTTGTTGTCTTCGGCGTTCCCGATCTTCTTCTTGGAGGTCTTGTAGAATAATGGAATGACGGGCCAGTAATCGGGGCATACGATTCAAGAGATGATTCACCTCGTCGTTCACTTCCAATCTATCCCACATGACTTCCTCAGGGATCTCCCGTATCTGGGATTCCCTTCGTACGTGATCTCGTAACGATATCTTCCACAGATTAACCAGATCTTCCATCAATCGGTCTTCCCATTCCTCATTAGCATTTACAAGTTCTTCTGCCGATTGACCCATTACACTGCCATGACGAGTGATGCCCTAGTCTGCTAAGGCAACGGCGCCAAATGTTTGCCTACGGAATGTAATTCAAGTACTACGTACTACTGGAAAACTAAGTCACGTGCAGAACATAGAACAAAATAATAGAATAGAAACTTTATTCATCATCAGGAATATTACCATGTACAATCACAGAGTATCAACAGTGCTTATCAGTATAACCATCGGCACATGACTATTTCCCGACTACAGCAACTGACTACATATAACATTCGGCAGTAGTTAGATAACCAACCGATACGACGTTTCATAACAACATTAACATTAATCGGGACTTGATTATACGAAAGTACATGACATGTATTATTCTCACTAACTATTATTTTATTAGCAATTGGCCGACTACAACCAAGGCCGACTACGGCTGACTACAACAAAGTAAACATATACTACTTACATACTGCAAAAGATTTGTTAAGCGTTTATCTTAGCTTGCAACACCCTTAACATAATTAACAAAGTAAGGAACCTTCTCCTTGACCGAATTAGCACATAGAACCTTCGACAAGCTCAAAGAGGTAATGAGTTCATGTTCTATATTGGTTGTTCCAAATTTCTCACTTCCATTTATGTGAGAATGTGATCTTTCAAGAGAAGGGATTGGGGTCATATTTATGCAAAATGGGCACCCTATAGCATTCAAGAGTCAAAAGATTAGGTAAACAAAAAAATAATTTTCAATGTATGGCAAAGATGTTGCCAATTATGCATGCCTTGGCCAAATTCAAACAATACTTAGTTTGTGACAGATATGTGGAAAAAAGTGACCCCAACAACTTGAAATTCATCCTCATCCAAAGAAAATTGAATGACAGATAACAAAAATGGGTTAGGAAGCTTCAAGCTTATGACTTTGATATAGAGTATGTTAAGGGCAATAATAATGTTGTAGTTGAAAAATCTTCTAAAATGTCAATCTTATATTCTTTCTAACTCTAAAATCTTATGACTTTGGTAAGCCGCTATAATAGCCAAGTATATGAATAACGCATTTCCTACTAACTTCCTTGATAGCAAGATACAAGATGACAAATTTAAGATAGCATATGATCTCTTCCACTACAAGGATAGGATCTATCTCATCCCAGAATCTAAGATAAAGGGCAAAGTCTTGAGAGCATTACATGATACAACATTAGTCAATCATCCAAGATATTTCAAGACTTGCAACAAATCAAGGAGAGATTCTCTTGGAAAGGAATCAATTTAGGCATCCTCAAACACATCAAAGAATGTGTCACCTACCAGCAAAATAAATTGAATAGGTATTTCTAGCAATTCTTCTGCAGCCCCTACCTATCCCTAGTTAGAAATGGACGAGCATCTTTATGGATTTCATCACCGACCTCTCCAAGGTTCAAGATAAGGATTGCACATTTGTTATAGTAGATAGACTCACTAAATATACACGCTTCATTGCAACTCCTTCAACATTCAATGCACCACAAGTAGCAGAATTTTTTATCAAAGAAATGTTTAGGCTTCATGGTTTGCTTCAGAACATAGTGAGTGATCAAGACAATAGAGTCCTTAGTCCTTTTTGGAAAGAGATTTTTTATTTGACAAGAACAAAACTAACACCCAATATCAACTATCACCCTCAAACAAATGGACAAATCGTGATTGTAAACAAATGGATTGAGGGGTATTTGAGGCATAGTTAAAAAACTCGCCAATTGCAAAAATTCGGCAAGCTCAAAAAATAGGGTACGGAAAAAACTCAGCAAAAACTCGGCAAAAAACTTGGCAACATAAAAAATTGCTTAAACTTCATTTAAAACACTTTTTTTTTTGCAAAATTCAATGATAAGATGCATCCAATGAGTCAATAAAATGAGTACATAGAAGAAACAAGCTGAGTCTTGTTATATTTGATTGATTTGAAAGAAAATTAGATACAAAATTGCATCCTCATGTGGAATGCTCAATACGTTGATACTGATAGTCTAAAACAAAATGAAAATAGCAAATTGTTTTTTGTAAAACTGAAGGTAAATAGTGGAGAGTACCTAGAAAATCAAATGAATTCAATGGGAGTTTGAGGACAATGCCCCCAATGGGGTCAAGGGGCAACACCCCTAGCGGGGTCAAGGGGCAGTGCCCCTTGTAGGGGTCTGGGGGCAGCGCCCCCAACGGGATCCGCTCCTTGCGGGGGTCTGGGGGCAACGCCCCCAATGGGGTCAAGGGGCAACGCCCCTTGCGGGGGTCTAGGGGCAGCACCCCCAGCAATCGAGGGGCAGTGCCCCTCACGGGATCCTCAGACAGCACCTTGGGCGCCACCAAGCCCAAATTAAGACCTCCAAAACCACACAAACCTTCATGGTGTACATCATTTTGCATTAACAATAAAACCCATATTAAGACCATCAAAGCCACACAAACCGTCATGGAACACATCATTTTAGTTTTTTTCTAAAGCAGAGCACGCAAATGAAGGAAAAAAATAACTCAAAATGCCTTTTTAGCTGGCTGCCTGGGCATTTTCCAAATCGCGCGAGTTTTTTTCGAAAACTCTTCGTACTTTCAGGGAGAACTAGCCAAAAGTACGGCGAGTTTTTTCGGTGTACAATTGCCTGGAAAACTCGCCAACCAAAAAAACTCACAAGTTTTTGTTAACTCGCCAAGTTTTTGGCAAGTGTTGCAACTATGATTTGAGGAATTATGTAGCAAGATAGCAATCAGCTTGGATCAAATTGCTCTATTTGGGAGAGCATTGCTGCAACACTTACCATAAATGTCAATTGACATGCCCCCATTCATGGCTTTGTACAATTATGAAGCTCTAACCTTTGTCGATTTGATAATCACAGACAATAGAGTGCTAGGATCTAGAGACTTGGTGAAGCACAACTACAAAATTTTGAAGTCACTCAAGGAAAACCTCTAGCAAGCACATAATCAATAGAAATTATATGGAGGTCATTGTTGCATTGAATGAACCTTTGAGATTAGAGATATGGTTTTCTTTGGACTACAAGTCTACAACCATATAGAAAATCTTTTTCAAGAGAAGTGAAGATGAAGTGTCATGATCTTGACATTGTAACACTATGATATGAGTAAATAAGATAAATAACAAAATACATATTAAAATTATAAAAAGAAACATTAGTAATTTAATATTATTATAATAATAATTTATCATAAGATAATATTATAATTATTGTTATCAAATATAACATCATAAATATTAAAATATAAATATTATTATTATAACTATAATCATTTTAATATATATATACTACAAAAAATAAATAAATACATTTTTATATTAATATAGAATATGACAATAATAAAGTGCATTGATTAAATAGCATACAGGGGTACAGCAATTAAAATAAAAGCAGATAAAGTATTTTGTGACCTGGGCCGACCATGCTTAAGCCTAAGTTAAAGGCGCACTTAAACATATATCTTGATCGCATATGTTAAAGGGAATTGAATAGGCATTGTAAGGAGCGATAATAATTACAGATTGAAAGAGCAGCAATCAATGGGAAATGGCTGTGATAAATAATCAGCAATTAAGTCTAAATAAAAGTCACCTCCCTTGAAACACATCTCCTCAAGAAGATGTCTCTCTTTGTGAGGGCATATAAGAGTTTGTGATAAATCATATGCCAAAAAGAGGGATTCATACAGAAACAACATCTAAGCAGATTGAGAAATAATAAGAGAAGGAATAAGGAAGGAAAAATCTATATAACCAAGAGATATATACAAAGGTAAATACATATTTGAAAAGTAATGAAGAATAATGTAAAATCATTAGAGTAATAAGCAGATTTGAGCAGAATGGACGTCTCCTTTGAATAGGGTTATGTCTCTTGAATGAAGAGGCATATGAGTGGTATTTATAAAAGATAAGTGGGAGTAAAACGAGGGGAGAAATGAGTGTATTTAGACAAGATATCTACAGCAGTTCAAGATTAGATTGGGGGGTGGAATAAGAGGATATTTTGCCACACAAACAAACAATTATCATGAGAAATCAGAGTGGGGAAAAATAAGCAGCAATTCATGTAAACAGAGATTGGGAGATATATACAGACATAAGAAGGAGATCGGCATTCATATAGCATTAGAACATTAATATGATATCTCAGATTTGGAGGAAAGAGTATGATGAATAAGAAAATGGCTCAAGGAGAAATATATGAAGGCAAAGGGTAAGACAATAACAAGGGAAGTAAGCTAAGCATTAATTCACACACACACACACACACACACACACACACATATATATATATTGTACGAGTATGCCATAATGATGCTTTCAGCAATTATTGAAACTTATAAGTAATTATGATGCTTTAATGTAAGTAAAATAGATTTTTATTTGTTTGATCTACACTAACGATATCCCCCGAGTGTTAAGAACAGATCATCAATCAAGGAGAAGAAACATACAGACTAGGAGACAAAGGAGAATCGGTCCAATTCATCACCACAAATTACTATTATCAAATATATCCTATATTCAAGTGTATTTACTGCAAATCATTGCTTACATATGCACACATATTGCCTATATGATAATAAGAATATTTAATGAATGATTTCTTGTAAATGGTGTGCTTGATTGTCTGAAACCCACCTTGTGGGAGGGGCCTAAGGAAGCGGTGAGAGCCTAAAGATCCCACTCAAGCTCTCCGCCCAATCCCAAGGTGAGGATAGGCCTGAGGAGTGGTAAGTGCCAAGACCACTTGTGATCTCCACCCATTTCGACAAGTTGGCATGTGTCTTCCAAGGTAGTGATATAGATGGGGAAAGCAGGTACAAGTCGCCAAAGGGGAGAGTTGTGGTATACAACCTCTTAGGCTTGGTATATGACTTCGGGCTGACCCTCCATGTCCCTCCTCCTAGCTTATCATATGTTGCTTTCCTGAATATCTATAAATGTGATGTAATTGTCTAAAGCCGACAAATAGATATACCATATTGGGAATGTTGTTCATGTAGTGAATGCAAGTTTCAACTCAGGATTACATCATCAAGGAGCTATTCATTTGACAAGGTGAAAACCCTAACCCTAGTTTGTGGAATTTGTGATCAATAGGCGAACTCTAGGGAAAATAAGGACAAGGGACATTACAAGAAGCTCAAGCCTCACTTCTATAGGCCTTGCAAGATCAAATGAAGGATTGGGGAGGTTGCATATATCAGCTTGAGTTGTCAAAGCACTACAAGAGTTTTTTCATGTTTCGTGCCTCAAAAGGGCATGTGGACTGCATAGCACTCTCTCAATAGAGTTGTCTCCTCTAAACATCCAAATATGCAATTGCTTGAGGATAAACAATTACGGGAAGGGTGAGCTATCATGTCCTTTTTTCAAAAATAAAATAATGGACAGACCTATAGCCTATATTTTTTTTTCCCGTAGGCTAAGGGATAAAGCTAGGAAAATAATTTAAACATAACATTTTGAGTTGGTCCTCATAATATTATTTGAAAATATTGTAAAAAGACAAGTATTATTATAGTTAGATAGATAAAGTGAGCCATCCAAATGGGGCATAATAAAGCCTTTTGTAATATTTTATTAAAATGTTTTTGAGTGAGCACTTTTAGAGGGAAAAGGGAAATCAAAAAACGGGTGTCAAAAAGATGTCTATAAAAGAGAGGAAATAGCTCAAAAGGAGATTATCCAATTTATGAATCAAAATCCCCTTTTAATTTCATAGCTAGAGAACTTGTGTTCATCTACTTCTCCTAAGGACAAAACCCTTGGAGTGGAGAGATTCAGAGGATGAAAAACCTTTTGGTTTCCAAGCAAGAGTAGAGGATGAAAACCCTTTATTCTTTGAGGCAGTTTCACCCAAGAATTGCAGTCATGCAAAGAATATTGCAGCTTATTTTCAGTTTCCAGTTTGCTACAATTCTTTTGTTACAATGCCACTATAGTACCCTATCATTGTGATAAGTATTTATAAAAGCAGTTTGTAACAGCAATTATTATACTTATAATAGCAGTTTGCAGTACGATTTGGTGTTGATTCCAGCTACAACAATTATTATATTTGTGGTGTTGCTTGTATCTTTCACACCTTAGCAATCTTATCCTGTTCAACTCACAGTTACAACAAACTTTTAGGGTCTTTGCTATTGCTTCCATTTATATATGTTATTTTAAACAATGCATGCATGAGGGTTTCAGCTGTAAATTTGTTGTTTATATCAGTATTTTATAAGCGCCCAGCTTGCTGCAATAATAATGGCATTGATGTGCAAAAAGCTTCAATAATAAATATTAGTGTTTTGTTGATGCTATTTGAAATTCCATATGTAATCAACTATTGCATAGATAGGAATCTCAAAATACTACAGGTTTCTTAAAATTCTAAATAAACAGCAAGTTTCTTGTTGAGCTGGGGCCATTCAACAGACCCCAAAAAATCATCAAAAATAAATAAAAAATGCCACCCTAGGTCTAGACATATTAACACTACAATATGTCTAAACATTATGTCTAATAAGAAAACAAAGCTTAAATGGGTACAGAAAAATGAGTGCAAAGAAAAACAAATAAGCAAGTTGATTTAAAACACAAGGGTGGAACAAGAACCTAAAAATAAAGACAACCGAAAAGGGGATGAATAAGAGCAGAAATAAAATGTATGTCTACCCTACAAAGAAAAAGTATTGAAACCACATACCTACCCTTTAATATCCTAGAGAACAAGTTGAGGCCAGCAAAGGGCAAATGTGACCCTCTAAAGAGCAACCAAGTTTATAATATAGAATGCTCATTTTGGAAGACCATACATTTGGGCAAGGGTAAGATCCATGCAAACTAGAAGCAAAGAACATGACCGAGATATAAAACATGATGAGGATCAAAAATTGACCTTGATGAAACATTCTCTTGCAAGAAAGCAGGATGTTTGCAATAATGAAACAAAAGTGTTAGCTAGGGAAGATTATTATGTGAAGATACAATTGAGGGAGATAGAAATAATGAAACAAGATAACAATACTAATAGGGACGAGTGTGAAGACGATGAGCCCTTCTATTGACACTAAACAAGGCAGCACAACTAAAGGATTCAACAACAATATTCTCAGACATGTTTCACCCTTTGGGCTTGCCTCTACAGAGGACAGTGACAATAATAGTTTTGTTGAAAACAGATTATCAGGAGCTGTGTTGGTACCAACTATGCAAGGGAAAAGGCACAAGTCATTTTTGGGCATTGCTCAAGCTAGGGTTTCAAAGGATCTCTAATTTGAAACAAATAGAAAGGATGGCATGTGGCTTAATGGCAATAAATTTGTGGTTGGCCACTTGGTTAAACAAGCCAAAAATATCTCCCTCTTGAATTTGGGAGAAGAAGGGAAGGAAGAAGGAGAACTTTATGCAAATATGGTCTAGCAGCTAGCTTACCAGATTTACGCGAATGAATAAAAGAATGCTTGGTATTTTCTTAAAGGGATTGTAGCAATTTATCCTTGTTTTTAAGGTTTTTAATTATTGTCCATGATTTAGCAATGCATAACTAGCTTATTGCAATGAAGGGTCCATGTCTTGGGATAAGGAAGACCTTTGTATAAAGTCTTAATATCTAGGCTTTAATCCCTAACTAAGATTTTTTAAGATTTTGCTTGTTTGGTTCAGATTGTTCACTACACTTTTGTCCTGACTCCTCCTTGGAGACTATTGGCAATACTCAATAAATTGATTTCTATATCTCCAAAAACCCGTTTGCGCTCGCATTCCACTTATGCTCATATTTTGGTAGAAATGTTTAATGGACTTATCTTCAATTATTTTTAGACGCAGCCGCTGGACTATAAGAAGCAAGCATTCAAATGCTCAAATTTCCATGAGATAGGGCATTTGTCTGGATCATGTCTGGAAAAAAACAAAGAAGAAGAAAAATGGATAGGATACGCTTACTTGGTGGAGTAATGCATCCTTGCAACATCAAATAGTTAAGAAAACTGGTAGATTTGCCTTCAAACAGAAAAATTGGATTCAGAAATTAGAGAAGCATGGAAGAAGGTAGAGTTGAAAAAGAAGAATGAATCTGTCAAAGCAAAGAAAATGAGGAATTTGGCAGTTGATCTTGAGGTCAACGTAGTGGAGCAGGACAGAGAGCCTTTGAAGGGCATATGTTTGGATATGCAAAGGGTAGAGGTATTGAGACACTCTATGGTCTCATTACTAAACGAAGCAGCAAGTTCAGATGCAATAACGTTTCTGAGATTTTTTATAACATTTCTTATGAGGAGTATTTTTGTTTTGATGGATATAAATGAGAGGTGGAGGTGGCAAAAGGTATGGCTCCTTTCAAGGAGGAGGATTGGACCACAGAAGAAAATTGTAAAGCTAAATATAAGCATATTTCTGCTTCCTCAAAATAAAAAGAGAAGAGGTTTCATGTAAGTTGATAGAATGTTAAAGAGAAACGGAGCTCAGACTGATCAGAATTTTAAAAACTTTAGTTTCAGCTTGCCATATAGTATTTGGTAGCTTTTATTTCATGAAGTTTATTTTCTTTGAAAGGTGATATACATTTCAAGGGCAAAGGCCACTATAGATCGCCAGTTATTCTATCTAAAAAACAAAATTAACAGGGATGGGGATTGAACAAATACTAATGCTTAGGGGCCACTAATACATAATCTCAAACATAATAATAATAATAATAATAATAATAATAATAATAGGACTTGTAGTTGACTTTCCTCAACCTAATACATCTTGTATTTAAGGAATAGCAAAAGCGATCCAAAAACAATATCTGTGATTTGATCATTCCTAAAGAGGAGACTCAAAATGTTGGAATCCAAAGTCATTACACAGTTGAATCCAAACAAATGATATTATGGTTACCTATGAAATATTAT
Source organism: Sequoia sempervirens (assembly GCA_007258455.2). Lineage (NCBI taxonomy): Eukaryota > Viridiplantae > Streptophyta > Pinopsida > Cupressales > Cupressaceae > Sequoia > Sequoia sempervirens. The sequence continues at coordinate 15,674 of VDFB02125004.1, read as the reverse complement.
ACAACACCAAGACCAGAAAGCAAGTTGATATTTAAAAGTTCACCAAAAAAATAGTTCTGTTTTACTAACATGAACATGGAGGAATGGCATTGCATATCATAAGATACAAATAGGGCATTCTAATTATTTATATAACACTTAGCCAAGTCATCAACACCATTGGAAAAGCCACCATTGTTCAATTAATCAACACTTTAACCAAAAGAAGAACTTCAAGAAAACTAACTCAGAGCAAGAGCAGCAAGCAATGAAACTTTGATCATGTTGATCCCCAGGGAAGAACAAGGTATGATGAACAAATGTCCTCATGTCAGAAGCATTTTTCTCAAACTTTGCAAAGAGATTGCATCAACGTATGAATGGAAAAATAAAGAGAGCAATAAAGACAAGGTAGGAATTTCAGGAACTGATGGAATATTAACAAAATAAATATCTCACCACTCACTCGTTGAGAAATTACCAGCAGAATACCCCAAAGAATCATCGTTTACTTGTACTAAAAAAAAATCTAAGCATTGCAGTCAACCATTCCTGATCTCATCCATAATATTAAAAATAGTCATATTCACCTTGATAAGAGCGAAGATCAGGCCTCAGTTGGTGAGCTCTCCTAAAGGACATTACAGCTGCCTCGGCTCGATTCAATGATAATAATAAGTTTCCCTAAAATTAGTTGTATACAATCAATAAATGATTGAGATTGAATCACAAGAAAGAAACAGAATGTTTTAAATACCAAGGTAAGAGATAGAAAGCCTACCTTGATAATATAACCCGGTACATGTCTTTCATCAACTCGCACGCTCTGACCAATGAAAAGCAAGCTAGGTAAAGTAAATGACACATTGTAAACGGGTATAAAAGAAATAATGCCTATACAAATTAAAGGAAAATATAAGGAAAATGTAATGTCCCCAATTTTATGAGTTAGCATATAGTTAAATAATTAATTTTAAGTTGACGAAAAAGATTACAATAAAAGACAACTTAAATTAATTATTTTAATGGTATGAAAAAGTAACTTAATTTCTAGAACAAGTTAAAATAAATTAATTAAATTACTTTTGAGTGAATTCTAAGAAAAACTGAAAAGGCAAAGGGAAGAATTCAAGAAGATGGGAGGAGCTACGAAGAGAAGTGGAAGAAAAGTTTTAGGAGTATTGTTGCAGCATGCGGGCTTTTGGTTTTGGGAGAAGAATGACTTGTTGGATAGTTTCCAGAACTTTGTGAAGACGAAATCCTTCACAAGGAATATCATCTTCGGAGTTGAGAGACACTCCCTGGGTGATTGCTGATAATTCCAATCAGGGATTATGCCAAGTTCCTTAATTGGTCCTTTCAGGTATTTCAAGATATAATATTTTGGAGTTGCAGATGTCTATTTGATTGAGTGATTTTCTACTGCTCAGGGTGCATCTAATCAGAAATAAATTAAAGGAAAATTGATTATATATTGCTGGGCTCAAGTGTGAAAATTTCAGAGTTAAAGCCTTCTGCAGGTGTGTATGTTAGTATATGAAATTGTTTGATTATTAATACGCTAGATGAAGGAAGAGGAGTGAGTGCATTTATCTAAGCAGCTGACCAATAATCTGACGTGGGAAAGAAGACAATCTTGGGAATCAATAGAAATATATATCCTAGCCGCAGTGGATATAACAAGACCATCATAGCTTAAGAAGACTCTTATCGCACCATATGGTGGGCCACTTCAAATGATATTGTGGATGAAATCGTGGTCGTTTCCCTGTCAAGGAGACTCGGGTGAGAATTAAATTAGTGGGAGTTCGAAATCATGGGCATACCCTTTAAAAAGGTCACACTAGTTATGGATACCAATGTGGCCATCAAATATTCCTACCAATTATAAACATACACTATTGGTTATATAGTATTGAGGAGTCGTGTTAATCCTTGGAAGGGGCCGATAAAGAGACTTGGAATGATTTGCTGGCATCACCAATCCTTATCACTTCAATCCCTTAAACTCTAATCGCAGGCCAAGGCATGGAGGAGTTTGGTATTTAGGGGGTCGAAGATAATAATAAATAAATCATATTTATTAATACAAGTTGAATGCAGTCTATTCTAAAGGCCTGGAGGAGTTTAAGAGCCAATGTGGGTGAAATATTCCGAGCCAAATTTTTTCAACTTTTTCAAATTGCAAATTACAATCAATGCACCCGTTAAGGTTAGAAGATAAACCAAAACGTGCAAAGCAACTCTAACCAGAATGTACACCAGGATCCCGATGTGGGCAAGGTGTGAGCATTGGTCAGAGGATCTAAAACAAATTGCTTATATTGTAACTCTAACCAAGAATGGCGCCGATGATGGCGAGCATATGGTCAGAGGATCTTCTACTCTAAGTGCTGAAAGGGAACTCGACACCAAGTATGTGCTACCCAATCCAGAATGGAGTGAGGGGCGACCATATGGCGGAGTGATTACAAAAATCAATGCTTGAAAAGAAATGCTGAAAACTGGAAATTCTCAACACCCAGAATGTGCTTGCTAACCCAGAGTGGGAAAGTAGCTACCATAGGGCGGAGATGTAACTATTACAATAACTTCAAATGAAATTGAGCATTACAACCAGATTTGAACAAGAATGAGAATGACTGCCAGTACTACTGTCAGTTTTACAAAATGATGGTTCATCCGCCTGCTGATATCATAGAAATTTGAAAGCTTAACATTACATCAAAAGATCGCTTCTTAGTATGGATAGAAGAGCCAAACACAATAGACCTTTCAATGTTCAGATACAAATTCTGTTTTTTTGACAAATCTGCACTCTTGAACTAAAAATAGCAGCCTATAGAATTCACTCATATGCTCATATCTCTCTCTTAACTTGCCCAAATTACTTGAAACAAAATGCAATATGCTCTACTAGAGATGACGCCTAAGATAGAACACGAAACGCAGATCTAAAAGCCTTTAATTATTTTGCACGGATACCAATGCACAAGCTGAAAGGTACGGCTTTGTGAGAGGGGCGATCTGCTCTTAAAAAACAATGCAAGCTCTAAAAAATCTATAAACTTGAGAAGTAAGGCGCCTAAGCCCTACAATGAGAATGGGTTAATGCCCAGATGCACTATTTTTGTCTTTTTGGAATTATGATTAAAAACACGAATCTGTTGTATTAAATAATGCAAAATGCTGAAAACCACTAATATGCAAATCAGATCTAACCATGCAATAAGCTGATTACAATGCACAAACTAAATGCAACTCACAAACTAGACTAAATCACCACTAGTCGCTGTATTGCAAGCAAGAAGCGATGCCCGAGCTAGGAGGCCTTCATTCCTCGAAGCAATCCCAAAGCCAATCCGGCAGCATAACATTCCTGTAGATAAAAGATATCCAAAAGAGAACCCAAGGCTGTCTTTTATAAGTTTCTGTTGACCTTCCTTGAAACCCTAACTTCTTTTCCAGAGTCAAAACCCTAATCACAAGAGATGGCGTCCTTTTCCATGCATCTTTAATTTTGACTTCATTTAATTAAATTTCTCACTTAAATAAATGCGTCCTCCTTAAGGCCTAGTTTTGACTTTGATAAATTCAATATAAATTTAATATATCCTCAATGATGGCGCCACCCTTCAAGTCCACCTTTTAAAATAACATTAAGTTATTTGACTAGGCCAAGGTGATAAAATAACATTTAAAATATAATGTTATTTTTAAGTGAAATGAGCTCATCTCTCCAAAACTGCATTCTGAAGCCCGAAACTGAATACGCCACTTGAGACAACTGAAGGGAAAAGTCAACTGCCTGAGACCAACCTGTTTACTGCCAAAAATAGAATTTACTAAAATAGTAAATTCCTGGAAATGCTCAGAAAGCCGAGATGAACATACCACTGCGAAGCTCTCTGAAAACCCAGAAAGAATCCGCCATTGAATCCACTAACTCTGAGCAAGGACATCCTTAAAAATAGGAAACCCTAATTTTACCTTCCGACTAGCCTTCGGGTTTCCAGAAAAAGGCCAACGGTCACTGGAAAGGTCAGGTTCGAGAAGGGGACATTACAGTGGGAGAGATATGAGCATCGTTCCATTTAATCCAAGCACCATACAGTGTATTACATTTCAAAGTAGCCGCTACCATTAACAAGTCACAGAAGATGAAAGAATATGTCAATGAATTGGAATGCTTACATTGTTGGTAAGATTATAGAGGTTGTGGCATATAAGCAGACACGGAAGTCTAATCAGCACCTTCAGCTCAGCAAGGAAGAGTTTATGTGGTTAATGATTTATGCTAGCATAAAGATTGTATGAACGTTGGTGTTAATTTTGGAGGTGTGGTGTGAAGTGTGGGTTAAAGGAGTTTTGAAAATCAGACTTGGTAATTGGACTGTAGTGTACAGGAGAATCGCGACAATTACCTTGCTTATCTATGTTGAGTGAATAAGGAATGAAGGGGTCACTAAGTGCAAGTGAAATGCCATTCATATCAGCGATAATACATAGGGTGATAAAACAGGTTGACTCCTTTAATAGGCTGGGTGTGTGGAGCAGTTACAGTCGGCTCCCTCTATAGTTACTATATGATCAATCTTTGCTGAGCAGTCATGAGATTATAACTAGCTTCTCCTTACATTGTTAACTGCTACCAGTTGTGTGTGGAAAGTGGAGACCAAGGACGAGACAAGCATATGGGGTCCAGTGTTTGAGTATTCAACCAACTGCTACAGCTGTAAACCTTTATTAATTCCAGCCAGCAATTCAGAACTACCCAAACATCATTCAAGCAAGCAAACTCAGGAGAATCATTTAGTTCCAACTGTTGATAAAAAGTTTATTTAGCAAACCTGGAAAGAGTGCAAAGAAATTGATGTCCATTTAGGGTGGGTTATTATAGAAAAATACCTTTTCAGCATATGTCAAAGCCCGAAATTTATCATCACGTCTATCCCAGTAAGCAGCTGATGCGACCCAAACTTCTGGCCTGTTAGGATCAGTGAGCAATAGGTCATTTAATAGCCTATTCAATTCAGAAGGGTCTGCTCTTGTCCGCAAGAGCATTGCATACTCATCCATGCCTGTTAAATTGTATGGATCAAGAGATCGAGCCTGTGAAAACAAAAACAATTAAAATCAGATTAGTAAGCAAGAGCTACAAGGAAAGCATACAACAAACCATGAACAACATACCTTTTCAAAGTTCAGGAGCGCTTCATCATTCCTTCCAACAGCTACTTCTGCCTGCACATTCCATGTTGATACATCAAATATAGTATCAGGACAAGTCACCCCCATTTCATCCTATCTTTAACAAATTTATAGAATTATCCTTCATATGATCAAGCATCCAGAAATGTTGACAGCACAGAAAAGCCCTTCCAAGGAATTTAATTGAAATCAGACTATCATATACCCATTCTTTATATGTGACTAGAATTTTATCTACAATAGAAGACACATGTACCATAACACTTAACATATGCAAACAATCAAACATTAAACTTCTAAAACTACTTGTGTAATTTTTTCTTCTTGATCAATGACAGCTTTTCTTCAGACCAGCATTTTTTTGGACTTTAGACTCTGCCTATGAGCTTTGGGAAACACAGAACTATGGCAAATGTGAGATTTTATCCAATGGTCTACCGGGTGGTTTATTGCTGGAACATTATTATGGCAATTCTCAGAATTTACCACACAGATGCACCTGCTGGACATGCTCTAACTTTCATTTTAAACAAATACTAGAAACATAACAAGTCTTTTACGAACGTATATCTAGTGAATAATGATATCTAGAGCCTAAGGAACAAAGATATGACTCATGAGCTCTAATAAGGAATTAGAGGACCAATTTGATTTGGAAACTAAATTGATTACACAAAATTTCAAACAGCTTGAATATTCCCTTTTCAGCAATTTAAAACTTGAACAAAGCTCTATAAAGATTTTGTCTAGCACTAATGGTAAGATCCACCCATATAATAACTGCAATAATTCAATGTTGAGGATAGATCTTACACAATACAAGAAATATTTGTAGGCTAAGAAGCCCTAATATCCAATATATGAAGAAATACAATAAACCCTTGAGGGAGGGTAACACCATAGAATACTCCTTATGGAAGAAGTCAATCCATGCTATATCACCAAGCATAGATGCAAGACTCGCCAAAAACTCGGCGATTTTTTTGGCCTGGCAAGTTTTCCATGCAATTGTACGCCTAGAAAACTCGCCGTACATTCTAGAAAAACTCGCCGTACTTTTGGCGAGTTTTTCTAGAATGTACAGCGAGTTTTTTTAAAAAACCCGCGCGACCATTCACACGCCCAGGCAGCCGCTAAAAAGTGATTTCAAGTTTCTTTTTTTCATTCATTCTCATTCCACACTCAACAAAAAATATCTCCAAGGCATTGTGCACTCATTTGCAGCAATTTTACATCCAAAAGACAAGATTTGAAGGGCATTTACATCGAATTTAGAAGAAAAATATGATTTCCAGGTAGGGTTTCTCATTTTTTTTATTCTTTCTTTTTTTAAAAAAATTTCTTTATTCTCGTTGGTTCTATATTTAAAAATTATTTGAATGTAGTGTGAAAATGATTTAAATGCATTTAGATTCATGAAAACAAGATTTTTTTATGAATTTTTCTCATTTTTTTACATATTTTGCTGATTTTTTCATTTTTATTAAATTTTCTTAAAACCCTAGTTATTTTTTTTGTTTTGAATCCTCTTTTTTGTTGAATAACATGCTTGCAATCTTTTAGATTAGCTTAATTTTTTACTAGTTTGAAGTAATTTTCAGATTTTTACATTTTTTCACATTTTTTTGAAACCCTACTTATTATTTTTTTTTTAAATCCAATTTTTTTGTTATAAAAATGTTTAGAATCTAGTGATAGATTTTTAGTAATTTAAACTTAAAGTAATCTCATTTGATTTAATCTAATTTAGCTTGTTTTTAAATTTTCTATCAAAAACTAACAAGTTGTGCTTTGACTTTCACTTTGTGTAGGTTAATAATTAATTGATAATGGCTTCTGAACCTGCTTCTGCCTCAGGCTCTGTCCCATCCGTGCCTGCAGGATTTGTAGGCAAACGTCCTCCAGGAGCTAGAGATCCTGCCTGGAAGTATGCTTATCTAGGACCCATACCTGGCACAGTATATTGCATTCCATGTAAAAAAGTATATCGTGGAGGCATCAATCGCCTCAAGTACCACCTTGCAGGCATCCCTCAACGTGATGCTAAGGAATGTCCTAAAACCACAGAAGAAATAAAAAGACATATGAATGCCATACTTTCAGCTGCAGAAGAAAAAAAAGTGCAAAGAGAGAAGGCAAGAGCAGCAATGCAAGCAGCCATTGCCTCTTCTCAAGGTGCTCCAATTGAGTCGGATGATGATTATGATGTTACTCAGGAGATAGTGGGTTCTCTTCGTGGCCCACGTGTGCGAAGGTCAAGGCAATCTGTTAACGCCTCGACCTCCATCCCTTCATCTTCCTCTAGTAGAGCACCAGGGGTAGGGGCAACTGCAGGACCTACACGGTTGGATAGTTATTTTGTGCCTAGAAACACACCTGGTGCACAACCTTCCTTAGAGGCGACTGGATGGAATAGGGAGGTGCATGAGCAAGCAGACATTGCTTGTGCAGATTTTTGGTATTTTAACAATATCCCTTTCAATGTGGCGAGTTCTCCTTACTGGCAGAATTTGGTCACCGCATTGACAGTTGCAGGAAAAGGCTACAAGGCGCCTTCTCGCATGGACTTGAGTGGGAGGTTAGTTTATGTTCTTTAATTTATGTTTTTTAAGTTTAATTTATGATGAATTTAAGCTATTTTTTTTGTTTACAAATTAAAATTGTGTACTTAATTTCACTTTGTACTTGTAGGTTGCTTGCTAATGCAACTGAAAGGGCAAGGGCAGCAGTAGAGGAGCAAAAAGAAAAATGGCAAAAATATGGCTGCTCTATTCTTTCTGATGGGTGGACGGATGGAAAAAACCGTACCATCATTAATTTCTTGGTTGCATGCAAAGAAGAGGTGGTGTTCTTAAAATCAATTGATGCCTCCCACATTGTAAAAAGTGCAGAAAATTTGGCTAAGATGTTGGAGGAAGTTTGCATGGAGGTGGGGATTGCAAATGTTGTGCAAATCATAACTGATAATGCAGCAGCATATGTGGCAGCAGGAAGACTCCTCCAAGATAGACACCCCTCAATTTTTTGGACACCATGTGCAGCCCATGTCCTTGACCTTCTTTTGGAGGACATAGGAAAACTAGATTGGGTCACACCAGTTGTAGAGGACGCGAGGAGGGTCACTAAATATATCTACAATCACCCTTGGGTTCTTCGCTTGATGAGGGAGCACACCCATGGGAAAGAATTGGTGAGGCCAGGTGTCACAAGGTTTGCAACGGTTTTCTTAACGTTGCAAAGCATTCTTAGTTCTTTGACTTCTTTAAAACAAATGTTTGTGAGTCAACGATGGATGGACTCAACCTATTCGAAGAAGCCTGAAGGAGATAAGGTGTCAAAAATTGTGTTTGATACCCAATTTGCACAAAGGGCAGCAGAGATTGTGAAGGTAACTTCAATTTCAAAACTTTGAATTTGAATTCAAATTGAATAAAAATTTTAATGTCTTTCATTGTAAATTTGAAACTCTAATTTTTTTGCATTTTTATATTGTAATTTGTAGGTGTCAGAGCCCTTGGTTAGAGTGCTCCGCTTGGTGGATGGGGATAAAATCCCAATGGGATATCTTTATGAGGCCATGGATAGGGCCAAGGAGGCTATAAGAAATTATTATAAAGGGGACAGCCTCAAATTTGATCCCATTTGGGAGATTATTGACAGGAGGTGGAACCATCAACTCCACCAACCCCTCCATGCAGCAGGGTACTTCTTGAACCCTCATTTCTTCCATTCAAGCACCTACTCAGATCCTACTAGAGAGGTTATGGAGGGCCTCATGAAGTGCATTCAAAGGATGTCACCTGACCTTGATGCGGGAGACCTCATTGTTAATGAAATCCAAAGTTATAGAGAAAAAAGGGGTGCACTCTTCTCTTTAGAACTAGCAAAGAAAGCAATACACAATCAGCCACCAGGTATAGAATTTGAAATTTACAAGTTACAAATATTGATAATTTGATAAAATATGTTTTCAACTTTTGAGTTTTGACTTTCCTTTCTAAGTTTCTAAGTTCTCTTGTAACTCTTAATTTGTTTTTTGTAGATGTTTGGTGGTCAAATTGGGGTGGAAATACCACACATCTCCAACAATTTGCCCTCTGTGTCTTATCACAGCCTTGTAGTTCGTCCAATTGTGAGCGTAATTGGAGTTTGTTTGAGGCCATCCATACAAATAAAAGGAACAAACTAGCTCAAAAACGCCTAAATGACCTTGTATATGTGCAATATAATCTTCGATTGCGCACAAAACAGGTTAAGGAAATATCAGATGATCCAATTGATTTGGATGAGATAGATCCATACAATGATTGGATAGGGCAAGATGATCGACCTTCATTGTTTTCCGAGGATGAGATCTATGACTTTGAGCTACAGGGAATGGAGGAGGGGGGTGGATTTGCATTCTCATTGGATGACATTGAGGATGACCCTGAGGAGGAGTCATTGGTAGTGCCAGAGCCACCAGCAGTAGCCTCTACACCCAGGATGGAGGTTGAGCAGCCACAGCAGATGCCTACGACTACACCCTCTCCCGTAGTGAGAAGTACTAGACATGGGAAGAGGAAGATGTGAATTTGTAAAAGCTGAAATATATTAATGTTGCATTTACTTTCAGTTTTACAAAAACTATTTGCTATTTTCATTTTGTTTCAGACTATCAGTATCAGCAGATTGAGCATTCCACATGGGGATGCGATTTTGTATCTAATTTTCTTTCAAATCAATCAAATATAACTAGATTCAGCTTGTTTCTTCTATTTACTCATTTTATCGACTCATTGGATGCATCTTATGCTTGAATTTTGCAAAAAAAATGTGTTTTTAATGAAGTTTAAGCAATTTTTTAAGTTGCCGAGTTTTTTGCCAAGTTTTTTCCGAACTTTTGCCGAGTTTTTTCTGTACCGTATTTTTTGGGCTTGGCGAGTTTTTGCAATTGGCGAGTTTTTCAACTATGTCACCAAGAGATCCCAAACACAAAATCATCAATTCATGAAGATCAGTATGCAATAAATTAATAAAGAAAAAAAACATGTAACAGAATACAAAAGGGGCAAACTACCATCAATTCATTAAAGCAAATGAGATACATATGGTACAATGCTTTTCTATTTCCCCTTAAACAGGTACAAATGTAGATTGAATGAGACTACTAAGAATGAGAATTCAACTGATCAGCGACCAAATGCCTCCCAAATAGAGAGATGTGATCTCAATTGGAACAGTTTGAATCGGTAAAACACTTCATTGTATATTGTATCACACTTTGAAAAGAGAATTGATTCGATGTGTTCAGTATCAACACCTTGAAGACAAAAAAGCAGATGACACAAATGAATGAGAACCGCACAAGATAATTTGTGGGGCTTCTGTGGGATGATCATAGTAAAAGGACGCATTCCTTCAAGACTGAACCTATGACCTGCATGTTTGCCCCAGGCTGACTGTCACTTACAGGTTCAATCATGGCCAAAAGTAAGCAGAATTGTCACAAAGATCACAAACCACTGCTAATTCATTGTCTATTAGCCTTTCAAGTTCCAAGAAAATTGGGTCAAAGTTGATAAACATGTTTGTATGATAAATACATGTAATTGGCATGCTTGGTGATCATAGAAAGTTGAGTTCCGTAGTTGTAACAAATTGTAGGAAATGATGATTGTGCTGAAAGCATAGTGGATTAAGTGGAGAACAAGCATAAATTTTATTGATGATGCTCTTTCGAAAATCAAGGGAGTGACTAGTGTGCATCATGAAATTAGTTTACCACAGCAAGGGCATAATTATTCCATCTTGAGATTATCTTTGCGACACAAGGAATGGAAAGCATAAGAGCTCTAAGAGTAAGAAAAAGGCTAGATCTGATTTCAGTAGCAGGTTTTCAAGGCAGAAGCCTCCAACATCTAGTCATTTAAATGCAGGATAAAGATCCTACAGGACGGCATCTCCTTGTCTTGGGAACGTGACTCAATGTAACCTTTTAAATCTTGTTCTTAAAGATTAATCTGTGGGCAACCTTAGAGTTTATATGATATGTCCAAAGCATTTCCTCAACTGTAATCAATCAGAGGAAATGATAGTAATCAATTAGAGATATATTTTCAATTAAGAAGAAGATGTAAACCTTTGGATTAGTTTTCAGAAATCAATACAGCAAAAGGCCACCAGTCCTATGCAAGAGGATAGTATCAGACTGCATCATCACCAAAGATTAGAAAACATGTGTGTCCCTTATTGGACCAATTATGCTAACCGGTGAGTCTTTGGAAACTCTAAGTTTGCATAATATGTACAATGTATTTAATTAACTCTAATTAATTATAGGAACTAATTCTAATCATTGATTAGAATTAGTCACTATAAGGGATTAGAGTTAATTAAATACTCGATTGAGAAGAAGCAAGCCTCTGGATTAGTTTCCAGAGACTCAATAAAGAAAAAGGCCACTAATTCTTTGCAAGAGGATCGTATCAAACAGCACCATTGCTAAAGATTACAAACAAATGTGTATCCCTTATTGAACCATTTATGCTAACCAGTGAGTCCCTGGAACAAATGTTCATTGATGCAAAAGAGATTCTTAAGTGTAAGAAGCCTGCTGGATCCGCTGGTCACTTGACAACAAGCAGACAAGGTTATGAAGTGTCGGAACCCACCCAACTGACTGATTTGTTCAATAGGTAGTACATGTTCAATACGAATGTTGCTACTGCAACTACTTTTAGCAAACATTCAATCAGAAGCAATCTTTTTCTTTTATCCTGTATATTGTTACCAGATCATTTAAGTTGTGCTGAATTCATGGCATTTAGTCACATTCGGCAATCACAGAAACAGATTGAACAGACAACAGAAGACATTAAACAAGTGCAAAGTTCCATATCTAAGTTTAATGTACGCACCTTTGCTGTTTCAAGCAATATATGGAGATTGTTGGGAAAGCGCTGTAAAAGATTATTGAAATGTTCTGACATACCTGATTCAACCGTAACAAATATAATTCAGAAAATGTGGTCTAAATTAGAGCAAAGCAAACAAAAAAGAGCAAATCAATTATTCAAAATTCATATGTGAACATTGAGCACCATTTTCAGATTATTTTTCCATCTAAAACATACCCTTATGATCTTGCGAAATAACAGCACATTGGGCCTCAGCATAACGCTGCATACAAAAGTATAAGAACAGTTGGTGTTGACATGAATTCCCAATCAACTCAGGAAAAATCTTATCACGATTACAATATAAAATTCCCAGATTACAGATACAATATGCTTTCAGAGTTGAACCAAAATGAAGTTAACTCAACTAGATTAGATGAAAGAAGCGTAAGACTTAAATGAATAATACACAGATAGTCCAAAGAGATCATACGTTTGTATAGACAATGCATTTTGAATGATAAATAAGATTCCACAATATGACAAAAAACTAAGGCATATCATAAAATAAAGTAACACAGAATATAAGTATATAACCCATGACTTATGATACTGAAAGGTCTTCATAACATGACTGCAATCAGCTTGAAAAATGCAATGCTCTTGTGCTATATCCTAATCCTTGCAGTGTGAAATTAATTTCTCACTAATGAATAAGGTGCTAGAATTCTAACACTTATGACAAACCTACAAAAAACGTATTTTATCACATTGCTTATACACAATATCTTAGTTCATAGATAAACTAGGCCCATGGATATCCTGGTATTAATTTCCCTAGGCCAATACCGATCTAAGGATGATCAAATAAACTCTTTCAAAGCATGTTATAAATTTAAAAAGTTCTGTTTCAGGTGTTTGAACTAGCAGAACAGCTGAAGCTCAATTACCTTTTATCTATGAAACCAAATAACCACTAGGTTAAAACTAGAATATATCCATATAAAAGAAGAAATCACACAAAAAATTGCATGTAAGAAGGGAAAAAACCATAAAGGAAAAGCTTATAACAATAAGAGAATGAAAAAATTATGAAATTAAAAAAAAATTGTACAAAAGTCTTACATGCAACCAGCGCACATGTTCAAGATCAGATGGGGGTCTCCCACCCTTGCTTTGTGCCTGAAAATAACATAATAAATAAAAAGCTGTCAACCCCTCCAATCATTTAAGGAAGCCACATCATCAGAGGGTCATGATGCACATGGTGTTGCCTACTCATAAATCTCTTTGCAATTTGGTGAAGCCCATGTATTCACTATTAGAGTGCATATTCACTTGTTACAACAGTAATTAATCCTTACTTTCATCTTCCTCTAACTGTATCCATTCAAAGAAATTTTGCATGTTCATTACTCAATATCCAATCCCTACAAATCAAAAGAAAAAAGCTTCACTGACATAAATCATCCAAAACCACAGGTCTTTATTGCATTTTGGTTTGCTAAGAAAAAGCTTGATGTTCATGTCGTACTCAAAATTATCCAATTAAACCAAAAACCAACAAATGTTAAGAATAATAAGGTGAATTCTGAAAAGGAACATGTACAGGTCATAGCCCACCAAGCAACCACAGGCGATGATGTAATGATGAAAAATGTGAGGTATGCACAAGCTGCAAATGCACATCTCTAAGGAACATCAATAGAAAATTCTCCCATAAAATCATCCTGCAGTGCATGGATTCATTGGTTGATAAGGTTTTCGGTAGAAAAACTCCTACTTCAAAGGGATAAAGCCCATATAGTATAGAAGCTAGCAAATACTGCATTATCACTGGTTGAAGGTAGCTTCCTAATTAAAATGCACATACTAGAATTCCTGAAGGTGGAGAAAGCAGGTTACTACAATTTGTTATTATTTATGGTAACTTACTTACAAATCAAACAAAAATTTGAGATTTAAATCGTTTGAGCTCAACAATTTTCAATATACCAGTCAATGGTATCGAACAGATTAATTTGATACATGGTTCATTTGAAACCCACTAATTTTGTACATTTTCACCTAGGATATGCTTCCATCCAAAGTGACCAAAGTGACAATAGGAATCATTGCTCTCCTTAGGTAATGCAATTACATCCAAGTCACATATAACCAGATGCTAAACACATGTGCAACCTTTATGTATCACATAAATGAAAATGTGTATAGTAATAAAAGTTATGTGTATGTATATATGTGGCCAATTATGACTCCCATCATAAATACATTCTAATCGATTATGGTCTTCAATGCTATCTCTACATGTTTGATATGCAAAGTGTAATGAGCCTAGCTCAAACTGACCCTAGTTTCTTCAATTTGCTGCCTTGTAATTTTGTCAAACAATTGGTGTGCAATGTTCTTGTTTGCTGGTTTGAAGTTTGATGCTTGAAACGAATGCTAAATTGAAATGAAAGCTTGGAAAAGACTTCTAAAATGTCTATGCTAATATCTAGATGCAATGCAATCACTTTTTGTATTTTCAAATGCATATAAATGAGAAACTACATGAAGGAAATGCATCTACAGCCAACTGACATTTTGTCAAACACTTGGCATGCATACTATTAAGCTGAGTACAAGTGATGTTTAAATGCTCAATAACAACTATAAATGATCAGCAACTTATATCTCCTTGATTGCAAATGAATGTCCAATACAATGCTTATTCAAATTGGCCAAGACTCTTGGCATTTACAATAATTTCAATTTATGACATTGCTGATAATGGATACACACCTACAGCTGCAACATTAATCTCCTAATATGCAATGAAATGATGAACAATTCTTAAAGGAACCTGGTTGCTTGATGGCGCCATTGTTGATAGATGGAGAAGCAATCAATAACCAAGCAAAAAGACCACCATTCAAGCCAAATCGAATTTCTTTGCTAGCCAACCCTGTTTCTGATTGGAATGCAGATATAAATTATTTCCCAGCTCCTTGCAACCTCAAACCACATCAAATGAAATCGCCTATCCTTCTTGAGTCAAGCGCGTCCCTTTCCTAACTAAATTGAACCACATTGAGTCATCTCCATGCAAAATCGTGGCTCTTCTACTTGACTGAAATTTCTGATATTTTAAATCAGATTGTCTCCAATGCAAGTCGTCCTCCAATATCCTCCAATATGACAAAAATGAGTAAAGAGATTGATACCAAAATTAACTCCAATAAAGCACCCAATCGATTTATGCAAAATTGGCCCTTGGCCACTAATTTTGCCCAGCTGAGATGACTGAAGTATCACCTCCACAATTGCTACCCTTCAGAAGATATTTCACTTCCTCAGTTATGTTATCAATGGGAGTTATCATTCCCAAAGACAATGCTGATATACTGCAGAAACCCTTGGCTCCACAAGTGCTCATAAAATTCAAATGTCAAATACTGGATGTTTAGAAGCAAGCCAGCAACATCTATTTAATTTTTTTCCCTCAAGGGATCAGACCCTTCTAGAAGCTTCCAAAATAACAATAAAATATTATATTATATTTACACTTTATTATAATATAAAATTACAACTCATAAAGTCCAAATATAAAAATATAACACAATA